>CAEGAF010112613.1:0-13750 GCA_903067075.1 Micropoecilia bifurca
TTACTGTTCCACTGTTTAAACTATTTCCATTTCTTCTGCTTTCCTTCACTTCTTATGATTCTCTCTACTTTTTCTTGCTTTTCTGCAGCAGACATTCTGCTAATATGCATTCTCACGGCTGTTTCGCTAGGAACAGCTACTTTTCTAGTTTCTCTTTAGCCCTGTGTTTCCCCTCTGGCCCATGCAGCTCTGTGTGGTGAGTCATATCATCCATTTTAAAAGCTATCACTGATTAAGAGTCATATTTTTTCACTTTTAAGTGAGTTTCAAGAAATAGTTTCTGACTTTTATGAGTGAAATTACAAGCAACTTTAATCATTTGCTCTGTAAATCATATTAAACCTGAAGTATATTTTTATTTAAGAACCAAACTATTATTTTTGAAGCCCCTGTTTTCTACTGCAAATACTTCTTTATGTTTATAGGAGATGCATTCTGGATGCAGGATGCTACCAACATTAGCCCTGTCATCATTTACAATGATCTTCCAGTCTATTATATACAGAATTAGCTGAAAATATCCTCTAAAAGGAATGTAAGTAAGACCTATTATTCCCCCTTTTTTACCAAGAAATGCATGTCACCATAGCGATGTCCATAACAGATCAATTTATTGTTAACAATCACTGTTTTGGTATAGCTTACTTCAGCGAATGGAGTAAAGAAAACACAGATTAAAAGAAGGTCTAGCTAACAATAGCAACAAAAAGAAATAAATAGAAAATAATCTGATTAATGTCTAATAATTCCATGTCCATATGAATACATAACATCTACAGTATAAGTTAATAAATCAAAGCTACTATATAAATACATCACCAGCATGCACAATATTGTTTTTTTTTATGAAGAATATTGGAGCGGTTATCATCTCACACTGAAGAGACAGTATAATAGGCAAGTGCATTTTCTTGACCAAGAAGAAACTGAAAACAAAGTTTAATCCACAAACCTCAAATCTGCTCGTACAGCTTCCACTTTAACAATGCGTGTGTGCTCTGCTCACAAATTAGTTCGTTACTTAGGTCTGTGGTTCAGGGTGCGACTTTTCAGAGATCCTGTCGATTCGTAGAAAAGACGGCGTTACCTGCAGACAGACTTTTCAGTCAGTGTTCTTTCGATTTGCTCATCTGGATCAAATCGTTTCCCCACAAACACAAGGAGCCAATCGAAAGATGTTACAGTAATGACAATACTGACAATAAGAGTTAGGTGTCCAAAAACAGGTCATTTATTTAAGAAAGCACATCAGCACATGAGAGGGACAAGCTGCACTATGTTTTTTTTTTGTTTGTTTTTTTTCTTTTTACTGTATAAGTTTTCAGTTTTAGTTACAGTATGACTGACCATGTGACTGAGCTGGACACATACCTGACACAAAGCAAACAAACAAAAACCTTTTTTCCTACGTCTTCAACTGCAGAAATAACCTGCTTTTTCACTCGACCACCGTGGATGCAGTGCAACTAAATATGTCGGTGCATTTTCTTTGAAGTTACACCATGAACTCTAACATCCCTAACGAGGCCGCGTTCCTCCCCAGAACCCGTCGGCTCTCTCATTCGCTATCGCTCGCTGTCTCTCTCTCTCTCTCTCACACTAAGCAAGGCCATGACATTCAAGGTTTGCGCCCTTTCTTTATTTTTGTTGTTTTCCTGCTGCTCAAGCATCGAAGAGTGAATTTCTGAATGCTCCTCCCTCTCGTTCGAATATATTAAAACAGCTTCGCTTCATTTGCATGATTAGATCAGTCTCTGGCGGTTGTGAGTATGACGGTTATTCACACCGCGATGGATGACGAACCTCTTTGTGACCTAAGTCGGTATTCTAGCAAATGCTGCAGAGGCTGTCGTGGAGGGAGTTTCATTCTTGGGTGTTTTGCTCTCTTTTTTTTTTAAAGTAATCATAGCGTATTTCTCAAACTAAACACATCTTCCCCCCTTCTACGATCTTTTCATTTTTAATTGTGGAAAAATAAAGAACAGCAGCCACGTTGGTACCGTCGGCTAACAGTAGCCGATGTTCCCTCACCCTCCTGTTTTTTTGTTTTTTGTTGTTGTTTTTTCCTTGTTTAAATTAAGAACTTTTTAACAATTACTATTTTTGTCATCATTTTGTGAGCGCGCGTGTTGTGTTGATTTGGCAGAATGAGGTTTCGGACTCTTTAGTTGTTGCCCTCGCCTCCCTCATCGTCCTGCTGGTCGCTCGTCCACAGCGTCAAGTTGTCTCGAAGCAGCTGCATGATGAGAGTGGAGTCTTTGTAGGAGTCCTCGTTGAGGGTGTCCAGCTCGGCGATGGCGTCGTCGAAGGCGGTCTTGGCCAGGTGGCACGCCTGCTCGGGGGCGTTCTGGATCTCGTAGTAGAAGACGGAGTAGTTGAGGGCCAGGCCCAGGCGGATGGGGTGGGTGGGCTGCATGTGCTCCTTGCTGATCTCGTGGGCTTCGCTGTAGGACTTCTCGGAGGACTCCACCACCGCGGCCCTCTTCTCGCCCGTGGCGACCTCGGCCAGGTAGCGGTAGTAGTCGCCCTTCATCTTCAGGTAGAAGACTTTGCTCTCGTGCTGCGTCTCGTTGCAGTTCTTGATCAGGAAGTTGTCGAGGAGGTTGAGCACGTCCTGGCAGACCGTCTCCAGCTCCTTCTCGATCTTTTCCCGGTAGGCCCGCACCATCTCGATCTTCTTCTCGTTGCCGTCGGCCGACGTCTTCTGCTCGATGCTGGAGATGACTCGCCAGGACGAGCGTCTCGCCCCCACCACGTTCTTGTAGGCCACGGACAGGAGGTTCCTCTCCTCGTTGGAGAGCGGCTCGTTCAGCTCTGTGACCTGGAAGGGAAAAACACGACAAACGTGTAGAAGTTAACCGAGTAATGTGTCAAAATCTCTGTAATGGAGCTGAAAAAATAATTGTGATGAATCATTTATTGAAGTAATTGATAACTGCGGTGTATGGACAACAAGAACATTTGCTGAAAAAATAAAATAAAATTCAGAGTAGTAATTAAGCCAAAACTATAAAAATATAAATTTTACACCTTTGTCTGATATATTTTACCCAATTCACTAAAGGACTTCTTTTATTGCATTTTAGGCACAAAAAAAAGGAATGAAGCTTTTTTATACAATATTGGAAACCGATTAAAACATGCATGCAAATAAGGAATTAAGTGGATATGTGAAAATCTGTAAATCTCTCTATATAAAAGCTAGTCCTACAGTTAACAGTGATTCAAATTCCTGTAGGGCTTTATTTTTTACTTATTCTCACATATTTATGTGCTTTGATTTAAACCATTTGCTGTCTATTTCAAAGAAGAGTGTCCACATGTTGCCGCCACCATCTTTAATTGTAGGGCGACGTGGGATTGTTAAATCTACCAAACAATATTTTGCATGCCAGTTCAAAAGACTAAGCTCTTCCTTACACAAACTTAAACAAGTTTAAATCAAAAGCAACCTGAATTTTCCCTCAGTTTTCCTTGAAGACGTTTTGACACCTAGAGGTGAGTGAAAGTCCACTTGCCTTTGATTTAAACTTGTTGCAGGAAACATGACTTAGACTGCTGAGAATATACACGGGTCTCATCTTTCCACATGCCTGCTGAGTCACCTTACATTGTTTTAATGGCAAAATACCAATGGGACTTCCTTTTAACAATGGTGTGTGACTAGTAGAGTTTATGACTCTATGAATGGGTTGAATGGTATCTTGTTTGTTTCAAGTTTGAGATGTTGTTTTAGAGCAGATGTTTGCATGTATGGTTTTATTTGTAAGAAAACAAAATCAATTTAGCCCTTCCACATCACAATTATTAACTACATTGTTTTGGCCAAATTATTCCCATGACAACAATCTCTGCATCTGACATCGTCCTTTATGGAAACACATGATTGGCTATTTGCCGCTGGGGTTTTTGACCGGCTTGTATTCGGCTAGAGGATTTAATCCTTTTTACCCCCCTTGAGGACGTACAGCAGAGGCATCACTAGTGTAGACCCTTTCTGAATATAAAGTGTGTTTCTTCCTGTTTTAGTCACAAGGAACGTCTCCTCACAATGCTCTCACTGGAAGGTAAACTGTTCACAATGTAGAATTGTAAATGATTATGTATAAAAAGTTAAAGGAGCTCAGATTTATTACAAGCAGAGGTGAAAAAATTGATTATCTCATTAGTTACAAAAAGTTGATTGATAGATGAGGTGGTTTAAACTTCCTGCTTCTCTCTCTACTCTTTGGTCCTGCTCTGCATCCATGGACTTTCCTTTTCAACTTCTACAGATGCAGGTTCATAGTTCAGGTGCTATCTGAGCTTTTGAGATTCTAATCAGCTGCTCCCAGCTGTAAAAACAACACCTAATTACCATAGTTATCCAATCGTCTGAAAGTAAAAAAAAAAAACTAAGAGCAAAAAAATCCTTACAGCTGTATAGTATCCATAGCCAGTGGGAATAATTGTTCCAGTGTCTCAATAATAAAAGAACCAATTAGAACTAACAAAACAGCTTCTCCAAAGTAATGTCTCCATGAGTGGCGCAACATTAGAAAATGAGAAATTTAATATTTCTATTACTATTTCAACAAATAAAAGGATCAATAATGAATAAATAATGGTTTGACTTGGGGTTTAGAAAACCTCATGCAGTGTCCTGAACACATGGTGGAGCTGTAGAGTCTTTCTAGAAGATGAGAAAAACTTGAATTGGTGGTGACATTTTATGGGCACGTGTCCCTTAGGAAGCAGGAGCATAATTTGTCTTGAAAGACTCACAGCATCTGTTAATCCCTCTTCCATCAGCTACAACAGTGACTGTTGATACAAACGGATGTGACTAATCATGTCCTCATCTGCTGAACAAATTCTCGGCACACAAAAGCTTTTACCTTCATCATCACCCATCAACCTCTGCTATTCTTTCGACTTTTTGATGCATAAAGAAGCTGTCAGTCTGAGTTGTGCTTAAATTGTAAAAGGGAGGGAGGGAGTGGGGTGAGGGGGCAAAGAGCAAGCTGTGATGCAATCTAGTTTCCATGGTAACTGCAAAATCTGCTTTGTTTCTGAGAGCCTCTGTATCTCTGAAGGAGATAGTGGCCACAAGCTGCTTGCAGAGAGAGAGCAGATGATGATGATGATGATGATGATGATGAGGCGAAGGCTGCAGCATAGTGGGTGGGGATCAGTGAAAATGGTGAAACCACAAGCAACCTTTTCCACTCGGTCACTGCCTTTCCAGTCGCACAAGGTAACCAAAGAAGTCAGTCTGATTTTAGAAAGGAGCAACTTTCAATGATCGTTCCTTTTCAACAGCAAACCAAGAAAGCAAAATAACGCACTTTGGAAAACAACTTGGAGACATAGTACACCAATAATCTAAACAAAAGGTAAAGTACTTTTGTTAGGATAAAACATATCAAAGTTCTGTTTTTTACAGCCGTTTTAGAGCACAGAACCACTGTTCTAATGAACTCTATTTCCGTCTTGTTTTGTATTTTAATAACACTCAACAGATGGTGAGCCCATAATTTCTGTTTATATAATTTTCTGGTCAACCAGCTGGTGACCAGAACAGTTTTGCAATTTAACCAACTCAACCAGTCCTTACAAATTCAAAAACCCATTTAACTTTTTTTAGAGAATACGATTCAAAGTTACTCCAGCATTCATTTGGATTTCGGATTGGATTGTTCTCCCCACGCATGCCTGGGTTTTTCTGGGTTTCTCCTGGTTTCCTGTTAGGTCAGCTGGAGATTGTAAATCATGGTTAGGTGTGAGTGTAGGGTAAACAGTTGTTCCTGATGTTGGTTCCGTGATGCGGACTAGGTACTCATCTTGGGTGTTGCCCCACTTATCGCCTGCAGACCATGGTTGAAATGTATCCTGATCCCTGTGACTGTACTGTTACAGCTAAATAAATTAATGATTTTATAACTGAACACATCTAATGGTAAATCAAAGATATGTTCTTGCTGTATTGCTAATCTGTAGTACAGTCGCATACATTATTCCAATATCTGTTTTATTACCAACACTAATAGAAATGTTTGGTAGCTTAACTTAAATCACTACAATGATGAACATTTTAAACTCATTCGGTGCTCCGATGGCTGAAAAAATACAAATAGAAGTGCAGCATGACTGCGTCTTTGTCGATCTTAAACTCAAACCGTCTTTATACGCTGACAAAAACAGTGCACACCGCCAACATCCTCCTATAGCAGTAATAAATATTGCATTTAATTTTTTTTGCCCAGTTGGCCGTAGTGCAGAACATTTATTCTACTTATGACTCTGTGTTGCTTACAGATCTGAAACAGTCACAGCTTAAATGACCTGAGATGCAGTTCTCAAAAATTAAATATAGAAAGAAACGATGACCAGTCCACCACAGACGCATGCAATCATAAACGCATATCCTGAGGCAATTCAGAGTAGCAGATGAAGCCAACTTGCAGGAGAAAGGCACAATAGGTGGTGGGAACCAATGTGTTCATGAGAAGAACTCAGAACTGAAGTTCCTTCCAACCACTGGGTGGTTTCTAACCTTGCATCATTCTACAGTTATAAAATTAATTAACTAATTTGAAAAAGATTTCTGAGTTTCAGCTTGGTCAATACTTTAAACTAAAACCCACTGATTAGTCATTTATAGTTGCATCTTTACTGATAATCCTTCTTAAATCTGCCAAAGCAAACAAGCTACCATTTATTCTCCATTACAAGACCAACCAGGCTGGAGAGGAACAAACTACTTTGTACACGTAAAATTGTGTCAATGTATGCTAGAAGAAACTGGGTGAAATAAGTCATTTTAATGACCTTTTAGAAGTTGCTCCAAGAATCTTTTACACAGCCTGCCGGGCAGAGATACTCTCAGAGCTCTGGAGGGTTACATTAGTTTGTCTAAGGACGGCTTCTTCTTAAGATGTTGTAAAAATTACAACTGTCGTAAATATGCCGACCTTTGTACACAAAGTGTGAGGAAATGCAAACAGTAAGAAGGTACAAATTACGCAACACTAAGGAGAAAGTCCTCCTCACCCCTCTTCATATGTTCTACCTAAAACGCCTCCTCAGCACTTCTTTACCTCAACCCATCAAAATGCAGTTGGAGCCATTGATTATCTACCCTGCAGCAAATGTAACCAGCATGTTTGGGTCAGCTCTGGAGAATCAAAGGTCAGGGAAACAATGCCCGAACAACTGATCAGTACAAACATGGTTGCCTTTGTTCCAGAGGGCTGTGGGGCAAGCAGAAGGCCCCAACGGAAGCTGCGGTGCCAGGATGACAATGGAGCTTTGTTCACCCATTCAAATCACCAATCGCGCCTGCTCTGCCGTGACTCATCCCGACACTGGCCAGTCAAACTTCCAAACATCTGCATGCTAATGCAAACAAAGGCCAGGCAGGACAATCAATAGCTTCCTCTATTACAAATCTCTGCATGACCCTTAGTGTGAGCAAGCCCTGTCGTGCCTAAGTGCTGTAGCACTAAAAGCATACCTCCTTATATTTTCATTAAATACGTTTCTCTCCGCATAATGAAGGCGTGCCACAATCCCACAGATCCCCCTTCTTTGTGTTCCACGCATTCCCTTTTTTCCCCCTGCTCAATTGCTTCTGCACCCTCTTCTACTCTAACCTGATGTGACAACCCTCTCTGCAAACCCCTTTTCAAGCAGCGGAGCACAAAGGCGCCAGGGACAACCTGACGTCACTGACGGCGTGAATAGGGTTAGCCGAATCAGCCACAAAGAGCTCGGTGGTAAGAACAGCGTTCTCCGGCTCCTTGTTGCTATGATACCACATGCAACGGTAGTTATTCCTGTGATTACAACTAATGTTTGAGTCAAAAAGGGCTTGTTCGTTCAAGGAAGGAATGCCTGAGTAGGGTTGTGGACTAGTATAGAGGAAGGTGAGATATTTGTTCCGGTTTGCTGGAGAGTGTGCATCCCTGCTACACGCTATATTCATGTCTACTTAGTTGTTTTGCATGTGTTGCTTTGAAGGGAGAAGTTTGAGGTTTCAGATCATATGCAAGATATTTTCAAAAATGTGGAGCACCTCCTTGGTGTGGCGTTTCTCTGACCGTGCCATGGATTTCTGTTGGGGGGCCCCTATGCCTCCAGGAGTTGTCAAGAGAGACTCTGGGTTAAAGCTGGGCTCTGGTGGAAATCCCTCCCTATTGATCTCCCTGGTGTTAGCTCACCATATGAGGTGGTAATGTGCCCACACCCATGGTCCTTCTGACTTCTGGCTACCATTATGGGGGCTGGTGCCTTGCATTGGTGGCGGGCCTCCATGGAGACTGGGTTCTGGAAGAGGGATACTGTACAAGATAGCGATTTGGTGCTCTAGTTCTCTAATGCAGTGTCTCTTTGACCCAGGAGTTGCTGCACCTTGGATAACATATGGAGGCTGTTTTGGGTTGTGCCTCATGTCTGTCTGCTGCCTTCTAGAGCAGTCCTTTGCTGATATTAGGTGCTGACTAGTGCAGGCTTTCTGCTGTTCTCACCCTTCTAAACAACTTTGCACCTCCAGGTAGAAAATTCACACGCATACACCCACTTAACACAAACACACCTCTACACATACGTTCAGCTCTGAATGTTTGAAAGGTGCCAAAGATGACACAAACAAGGATGTGGTTTATTCTGTTAAGAGGAAATTATTTGTTTCTAATCCCCAAACTTGATCAATATAAGGGATTGCTGCAAATTCAGTGCCTCTATCCAAATGGCTGGGCTTCCTTAGATAATAAATTTTCACCATTTGACAAAATAGATTAAGGTTGAACTGATGTGTTTTATAAGTCCCTTGAGATTAAATATTTTTTTAACTGAACTGTCAGGCCAAGATGCACTTCAGTTTCTATGGTATTAAGAGGAAATACAGACAAAAAAGGTACAGAATGTAGGCCTTAGTGAAGAAAAGATATTAGCTAGGATATTTATAGTTACTAATGCGATTGGTTTGGGTAGGTGTGTCGGGGAAAAGCCTGAGGATGCCTCAATTATTTCCACTCTGTCTCTTGGTGATTGAGTTTGTGTACGAGGAAAGAAAAAAAATGGACAAAATAAGCAGCTGCTAAACCGCTGCATATGGAAGTTGGGACGTTAGATCTTGTCAAATAATCTTGATGATGGTGTGTATGTAGGTGGAAACAGTGGGTGTTTTTATAGTACTTTGTGACTCACCAATGAGTCAAAACTAATCCCTGAGCCACTCTGAAACTTCCTGAGACGAAACTGGCTGTTTTTTTTATAACCAGACTGAGATTTAGGAGTTGTTCTGTGTTATAAGGAGGAACTCCAAGTCTGACACATCCATCCCTCAGACTGAAGGATGGAATCAGAAAAAGATGTTCACTGATGGAAATACTGCATACAAAATGAATTTGTGAAGAGTGCAAAAAACAAAACAAAAAAACAACAAGCTTTTTATCACTGGTCCATAAATAACAGCAAAAGCTGGAAGCAAAAGCAATCAGAGCCCAAATGAGACTTCTGAGATACACATCACAGGTGCAGAGAGATTATAGGCCTTTTATACTGAGAAAATGCAAAGCTGTGAAAAGAAAAGGAATCTCTCATTTAATATTTATTTCATGTTTGAAATTTTATGGTTTTCATATTGTGATCATGTATGCATGACAACAAGGTAATGCTAACGTTAACTACACTTTCTTCATTCACTGGAAAAACGTTGTGGCGTTGCAGCATGTTGGATATTTCCTGAACGCCGACATGTTTTTAACTTGAACGAGTTCTTTGTTAGAATTAGGGGGAAAAAATAATTTATATGACGTATTTTAATTAAGACATTAAATTGACAAATAATTTGATTTCTGACAATAGATTCTTCTAGAATGTTCAACTTTTGTCCGATTTTAAATGAAGGTATATTGATATATCCAGTATTCCTTCATTCAAAAACAAATAGAAAAATATGATTGTAAATGGCATCAACCAACAGCATGCTGTAAGTTTATACCTGTAAGTTTAATTACATTCAGAGCCTTGGAACACATGCTTAAAGTATAAAAGGGCAAAATCTGGCAATTCTTTCATTTTGTGTTTTAAATTAGAACCTCTATTAAAGAACCTGAAGAACATTTATTTCTATTTTATGATGTAGTTCTGAGGAGGAAAGAAAATATTTTGTGTCATCTGGAAAAAATCTGATCGTTGCATCTATAATGCTTTTTAATTCTGCGTAAAATGTACATTTCTATTGCATTAAATGTATAAAAACTGAAAATACTTTTTTTCTTTTAAAACACAAGCAAAAGGCCAAGTTTGCTATAGGTAAAAAAATAAGATTAATGTTTTGGTGCATAAATGTAGACGGTGTGATTTCTTCATTTTCTGATGGACTTAAAACTAGTACCGCTGCAGTAATCATGTTCACTTGTGGCTAAGCTTTGCTCTGTTTGTTGAATAAAACAGTTTGTTTTCCTTAAAAATCGAAACAGATTCAGAACCCTAAAAAATAAAATAAAATTTAAAAAATCAATAAAAAAACTTGATTTGGTATCAACTGGTAAAACCATAATCGGTGCTTTTCTCAAAAAGTATTTTGTTTTCAAAATTATGCTCTGTTGGATTTAAATGGCTACTATCTTTTATCATTAGGAGTGAAAATAAAATGCCACAGGTCATGACCCCCAGTTCTCTGAGCTGATGTCATCTCCTACTGTATGGATCAGACTGTATTGCTGAACAATGCTGAACATTCACACCCGCTTGCTCTGAAGGACGTATTTTTAGCATCCGCTACATACGTGTTGACTTGGGAAGATCAGTCACATCTGCTGCAGAGATATATTTATAAATGCTGACGGTATGATTTTATATGCGGCAGCAAATTAAAGCATCAATAAAACATATATTTGTCCTTGATTCACGGCCTTAATATGCCTGACTCTGCGCAGTTCTATTGGTGTATTTATCTAAAACCTAATCAACACACTGAGCTCATCTTACATTAAATATCCATTTCTATAATGTATGCAGCTCAATAAATCTTCTAATGCACCAGAATTTTTTTTTTTACTTCTATAGAAGAATGCGTGCAGCTCATTAGGTATGATGGAAGTCCAAGCTATCTGGGACATGCATTTTCTTAGACAAAGCTCTCCAACACGGCATGTGTGTGAGGGAGAGGAGGAGCGCAAGCATAAATCCAAACTAATGGAGGTAGCACATTAAAACGTCGTTCAAGCACTGTTGGTTAAACACTGGATGGATGCTGGGATCGGGCTGGTAATTGTCAGATAAAACAGAATCTTATCACCAGTAGCTGCCTAAATGTACAGTATGTTTTTATGCTAGATTTGGCTACTTGTGATGAATGCAACTACTGATGCAACAGGAAACTTACTAGTTTCCTGTTATTGATGCAATCCATAACAGGGGCAACATGATGCAATCACAGGGACACGCTTTTAGCACAACTTGAGGAAAACAATCCTTTAAAACTCTGCCCAGAAACTTATGTTGTTGTTGCATGATAGGGCCGCTGCTCTTTGCCCATGTGGGTAGTATGATGTAAAGGCTTTCTTAGACATGTGTACTGTAGTACTGAAAGCTCTTTATATAAATTAACTGTCAAATGGACTCGGCAAGGCTGCATTGAAATGGAGAGGGGATTTTATCGCATTTGCAGAAACAGAGCTGCACCGATCAATAAATTAGAGCCAATTTTTCAGGGATCAATAACTCATACTCTTTAAAGCTTAATAATATAATAATAATAATAATAATAATAATAATGGGTTTTAGTTCTAGAATATATTACAATCTGTAAAAATCAGAGTTGTATAACCTGAAATTAAAAAAAATCTGTACCAGTCAGGATAACCTGATCCCCACATCACTACAACTGTAACAAACAGCAGCACCTAAAAACAGCCAAATGTGCTGAAATATCTGAAATATACTACATGTTGTCACTATAGCAATTCTGTTACAGTGTTTAATCATGTCATTGATGCATCTCGGGGCCTAATTCTTTTATAGTTAGTGTGATAAGGTGATGTTTTGAGTGTTAAAACCAAATCTCATTAGCGGAAAGAAGGATTTAAAGGGAGCTTCTGTCAAAAGCTTAAAATTAGTTTTTACCTTGTTTATGTAGCCAACTTATTATGCTAGCAGAAAGCTCAAGAAGACCCAAGACAAAAGTGAGATTCCTAACATGATAAAACAGCTCATCTTAAAACGATCATTGCAGTTTATGAAGGACTGTATAATAATATCGATATCGCGATATATACCGATATTTTCTTTCCTATAAAAAAAATTGTTATTCATCTGCAAGTATCGTAACATCCAATTGTCACCTTTCTCATTCATTGCTTGCTTTGCACCAGGTCATCAGACTTAGAGTGATTCCTTCAGATGTTAAGGTAAAAAGGTATCAAACTATTCAGAGCAGGTACTTGGTGCATTTTATTTACTTTACAAATGCATGTAAACTACAGTTTGTACCGTTTCAATTAAAAGAAACATGTTTTCTCACCACTTCTTTGATTAATTTTGTCCAGCTGTCAACTTTAATTTGTGTCCATGTCCAACCAGAGCCAGGTATTGTGTAGTTTGTGCTTTTAATCAGTTTTCAGTTAAATTAATTCGATCCAACTTTATAAGTCACAAAATATCACCAAAATCAATCCGGCCCTCTAAAATCTTTCAGAAAACCGCAAAAGTGTATTTAATTGTATCGTTTGCTGAATATCTCAATATATATCGTATCGCGGGCAGAATATCTTGTATCGTTAGATTATTGTATGACTACAGCCCTAATGCAGAGATATATCAATCATCTGTAAAAAAAAATCGTCACATTTGTACCTGGCGATTATCTACAAACAATTATTTCATCTGGGAAATGAAAGTAGGAGGCAGTGAGCAATTAATGATCTTCCAGTGTGAAATATACTGAGAATAATATTCGTGATAACACTTTTAATGTTTGTAAAATAGTGTTACCATAAACCTCTGACTTTTCAGACTGAATTGTTGCAAGATGGTTGTGGTTTACTTTGGTCTTAGTCGCTCACACTTGTCGTTAGCTTTAGCCTCCTGGAGCAGAACAGCTAATCTGTCTGAATCAGAGTTCAGATTTGAAAGTCATACCACAATGTTGCACATATTGTGGTTGCTAGCGTTTGCTAAATGTTGCACTGCTAAATGCTAGCAGCAAAATAGGCCCACATGGGAATGTTTTTTTTTCAGAAACAGAAAATTTTTCAACCTTTTGTGCCCTGTGTCGGCAGAAACGCCCTTTTTTATTAAATCGCTGACATATTAGCTTGACCACTAACCTGACATACAACTATATGTATATGTACAAAATATATTTTTCTTGTAGTTTATTAGTTTTGCACAGAAAAGAAGCTCAGATTCATTGTCATTCCACACAAACGAGTCCATTTGCATTTTGTCGTTTGGCATCTGTTGTCTTGTTGCCCATGTGGAGATTTTAGGCTTATCCTCCATGCTAACCATCACTTACATGTGGCTGGGGGGGGAATAACGTTTTGTTCTCTGTAGTAAAAACATTTCTAGAACAGGTTCTGTGTGGACAAGATTGGTTTTGCAATTTTTTGGTACAAACAGAATGCACTATTTTACTAAATAAATATCTGCTGTATGCAAGACATTAAACTCTTATAACCTTTTAACTAGAGGTGCGCCGATCGATCGGTCACCGATCATAATCGGCCGATTTTCGTGAAATCGGTGATTATCGGGATCG
>CAEGAF010112618.1:0-12916 GCA_903067075.1 Micropoecilia bifurca
AATCCGCTGCACTAGCAGAGATGCGCAACAAACGAAAGATTTAATTCAATGCTGCTAATGTGGCTCTAGTATCTCTTCCATCTCGTGTCTGTTGAGCTTTTAATAATCGTCACAGAAAATATTCTGGTTGGTCGAGTTTCTCAGATCTCCGTGTCGCCGCGCATTAACTCTAAGTAGACAATGCATTTCAAATGGTTTGATGCAAAGTGTAACCGGAAAAATAATACTAAAAATAATAATAAACTAATATAGATGCGTTACAGAACAGGCTTAACCTGCATGATGAGGTTAACGCTGCTCGTTATCCACAGACGCTCCGGCCAACCGGGACCACAGACAGAAACTTTACAGAGAAGACAGACACAGAGCCACAGGCTGGGCAGCATGTTGAGATGTAAACGCCACATATAATTGTTTGTTCACAAAGATTAATTATTCTCATCGCTTCACAACGCGCCTCTGAATTCGCTACAAGTTATTCCTGCGGTTCTCATGGAGCTGAGCAACCAGAGCTAACGAGGCAGGTTTTAAAATCTTACCTAGAGTTTATCCAAAGGATCATAATTCTTCACAGTAGGTTGATGTAAATATCCATACAGGTCAGCCTGTGTCCAGTTTGAGTGAAAGGAGGCGGCAGCGCGAGGCAAAGCGCAGAGGCGCCAGCTGTGTGATTGGTCCGCGAACTGTCGGGTTTAAATGCATAAACTATAAACTTATCTATTATAAACCTACCCTTTAGGAATAAATCTGCTCTGCTAATGAAATGCTAAGAGCAAAAGAGACGCTTTCAGCACGGCTTTAAAAAAAAAAAAAACATTTTTTTTTTTAAAAAAGCGGGGCTAGTAAAGCATGGCGGGCCGCCAGGCTTATAATACACTGGGGGAAACCCTGGACTGAGTGTAAAACTGAAATTTAGCTGTGATAAGTTATAATAACATAGTTCCAACAGGCACCGAGTTTTATTTCCAAGACTTCTGCTGCCAAGAATGTCTGCATCCTTAGGCAGATGGGAAATTATTTAGTCTCACTCTTGCAGCATCTTGCTATGGCAAATAATGTGAAATACAAATTAGGTGTTGTATTTCACTTTTTTATTCTTACTTGATATTAATCCTATAATATCAATGGGTTAGGTGCTCTGATAAAACGTCTTCACCTCTCCTGTACAATTGGGTTTTTATATTACTTTTATGTCCAAATGTTCTATGCCAGGGTCCCCAAAGTGGGTCCTGGAGGGTCGACATCCTGCAGGTTTTAGTTCTCTCCCTGGTGGTGGTAACAACCTTTTCAGCTCATCAGTGTTCTTAGGTCTCTAATGAGCCATCATTTGATCCAGGTGGGTTAAACCAGGGCCAGACCTAAAACATCCAGGATGCCAGCCCTCCAGGACCCACTTTGGGCACCACTGTTCTATGCTGTTCTATTCTAGTGTTAATAGTGTGAATCACCTGTTAATGAGGGTTCCAAACAGCAGCCTGACAGTCCTCTGGATGTTTTTTGAACATAGCCAGCTCCACTGCTCCTTCATCAGAAGACACAGGATGTTCAGAGCCACCTTGGCCTGGGACATTTCACCTGCTGAGTCTGAATCAAAATCAAATCAAATTTTACTTTCTTTCTATAGCACATTTCAGCAGCAAGGCATTTTAAAGTACTTTACATCATTAAACACAAAAACACAGATTCATGCAACATTGAATTTTCAATGAAAACATTAAATTTCCCGCCGAGTCAAAGTTCTGCCCTTCGAATCGGCAGAAAAAAAAACTCTCAACCAGTTTCAGTATGCTGACTCAACATGGTAAAACATGAGACTGGCTGAAGATTTGATGGAGAAAAATAAGCATGATATTCAGCTTTAGTGATATCTAGAATGCCTGATTATGACAGATGAGCAGATTGATGAGCATATAACAAACCCCTAGATTTATTTACACTGCCCTCATGTGGTTAACCTTTAACATTGCAGGATGTGTTAGTCAATAGGGATGAATGAAGGTTTTGTCAATTAAACAAATTTAGAGTTTTGAAAACTGTGAACCTTCAGTTTTTCTAATGACAGTCATTTGTATCATTTTGACGGTTCCCTCTGGTGATGTTATATCACGTAAATTGATCAGAATAACTCCTTACAAGAAAATTAAATGGCTAAAAAGCGTGTTTTTTTACATGTTGGTTGATGGCATGATCCTCCGCTTGATATACAGTAGAAATAAGATATTTACACACCAAATAAAAAGATACAAACTTTTTTTCACTGTCTGAAGTTATATCAGAACAAACACTTCTTGATTTAGCTTAGTTAGAATTACAATTATTTCTGTTAGCTAAATGCCAAAAAATATGGCAAAAATATTTTTAAGGATTCTTTTCTTCAAAGTAACAAAATTATGTTGATAACAGTTTTAAATTGGTTGTGGCGTAATTGTGGAACTTCAGCAGCATATTCACAAATCTCACATTTTTATAGATATGGATCAGAGTCTCATAATAACCAGTTGAGATTAGGGAATATTTAAGAGATCTGGAACTGGAATAAGGAGGGAACTAGGAATGTTTTCAGGAGCCAAACAATGAATAGACTGAAGCAAAATGGGAAAGTTTCTGACAGAAAATAGATCAAACCATCCAGGAGCCCTGTGGTGGAGATGAAATACAATTTGACGGGATTAATATACAAATATTACAAATTCTGTTATCAAAAGAGGGGATTGTGGTGGAAACTTTATCTGGTGACATATTATGATATCAACATCAGATTAATAAAGTCATAATATATTACCTGACAAAATGTTCCACCACACAACTAAAATTAAAAGATATTAAAAGGTAATAATAATTGAACAGTAAATAAAAGTGAGGAAAAAATACTTAAATAAAATTCAATGTGTCTTTAAATATTTTGTCACATTGTCTGCAGGTTTGTAAAAAGGAGATCACTGTCCAGAAGCTGAAGCCGTTTGGGGGACCATGGCAAGGAAAAGCCTTAAGCTATTAAAATCAGCAGATTGAAGATTCGACGGTCGGTGTCACAAATGTTTTCCACTTACAAAGGTGGTGCAATAAAGCTCTTATAACCTTTCTCAGATTGTTGGGAACACCTAAAGATTACCAATCTCTTCAAATCCAATGGAAACAGTAAGGGTATACAAAGTTTTTTTCTTTGTTTACAATACTGCTTCTTCAGCTTTGCTTCAGTCTTTATGTCAGCGTTGTTTTAAAAAGATAAAGAAAAACCTAGAGTAGCGAGACTTTCTTACCGTGTTCCTTACACTGCTTTGCTCTCACACCATGACCTCGGCAGCCTGCCCACTGCCCCAACACTGGACCTCCTTCCATCGCTGCCTCCTTCAGCGATGGCTTTTCCTCCTCAGTAATGAAGGCTTGTAAATCCACCAGAGTCATGCCATTAAACACCTGAAGGAGACAGCAGAACCATGACATGAGAAAACAAATCCCACCTTTGCTACATTGAGGGGGAAATTATATGAATGCAACATTTAGCTTGTCCAAATGTGTTTCAAAAAGAGCAACACTACGTTTTCAACAGAAGTGAATTACAGAACTGTGATTAAACCTCAACAAAGTTCACATACTGTGCTGGTTTGGTCCCAAGCAAACGACACAGGAGACCTAATTTCTGAGCCGTTCATGAAGGGGACGCCCTTACTGGAGAGTTTGAGACGTGAGCTATGATTAGGAACAGTAAAGATGATGTTAATTACATGAGCACAAACTTCAGAAAAAATCTTATTTGAATTTATAAATACTAACAGTAAACTGGTTAAACTATAAATACAAAGCTTTAAGTTAAAAATTATGGTAAAAATCTTTAAATGTAATTGATGGTGGAACCCACCTTCCATAAAATAAGGAAAAGTTCGATCTTATAAATTTGAAAGTTTAGCAAAAAGACACTATGCAAAATGGAAATCTCTGAAGCTGATGTTTGTTGCTTTCAACAGCTGATTGTGTAATGTGGTATACAGTGACTTGCAAAATTATCTCATCTTTTTAACATTTTGCCATGTTACAAAAACAACCTGAAGTGTGTTTTATTGGAAATAAATAAATAAATAACATGTTCAATATAAATGCTTAAATAAAGCTTGATGATCTATCCCCTTGGATAGTTTGTATGGAGAACTAAAGAAGTCTCCTACCGGTTCTTCTTGTCTGTACCCATCTTCCCTCCATCCACCTCAGACTCGTCCTCTGTGGGGCTTTGAGGTTCAGAGTGAGGGAATGCCGTCTTCAGGGTGCCTACAATAGCATTCACCACAATCTACATGTGCAAACATAAAACACATGATGACAAACCCCAAGCATTCTCCTGACCGATCATGAGCTAAACGTGGCATCACTGACACAGGAAATCTACAGGACATTTACCATTCTACGAAAGATTTTCAGAGGCCGTTTGGTGAAAATAACGGAAATACCAACAGTGAGATAGTTGAACGGTGCATATATGTACTTAAATAAAATTCAAACATGTCAAACATATTTGTATTTGTTCTATGTAAAGTAAGTGCAATTGTGAAAATTTGGGTGGATCACATCAAGGTTCTGGTAACAAAACTTTTACTTTTAGTAGTCCAAGTGAATCTTAAGGTTCTTCTCCAACATGTTAAGATAAAGGTAAGAAAACCAAATGTCCTCTGACTGGCCAGTTGTTCCTATGTGATCTGTCTGATGTATAATTACAGTAAAAACCTTACACAGAGTTTGTGAAATCTGTGTGCAAATTTCACACACATGAAATTTGTGTGTGAAAGCTAAACCTTTATATAAACCTTATAATATCTTATAAGGTAAAATAAGATATTTTTCCTTATATAAGAAGGTAAAATATCTTATTTACTATTATTTTATCTAATTCAGCCAAGAAATATAACAATATGTACTTGTGGTTTTGGCGCCGGGCGTTTACACATAACTTATTTAAGTCTAACACCCACTTCATGTTCTTTGTTTTGTTACAATCTAACGCCACCAAAGTTTCCACAAAACAGAGGAATGTTACCATTCAAGTTCTAAAAGAAAATAATAATCAATCAGTGAAAGAAGCAATCAATGTGTGTATGTGCATACAAATCTTTAACACATTTAATCAAAAACACTTAACTTAAACATATAGTGACAATAGGAAGCAGGTGGAAGAGAGACTATAGTCAGTAGAATCAAGAAACAATAAATGAGAGTTTGTTGTAATTTATGATTTGGAGGCATTGGTGCTATCCAAAACAGATGGATCTAGAGATGGATCTATATCTCCTACCCTACTAGAGGTAGGGTAGGAGATATATGGGTAAAGGAAGTTGAAAACCACAGAACAGATTCATGTGTTTTGTGAAGAAAGAAATGCAGAAGGTAGGTGTGACAGAGGACGGTAGGGATATGCTCAGATGGAGGTGGATGATCCAGTGGGGAAATAAATGAAGGAAGCTGCTGAAAAGATGCGGAGATAAAACAGCAGAAGTAGTTAATCAGTGGATAAAAACAAACAGAAAGAGGTACTTGTGCAAAAAAGTGTTAACTCAGATCAAAGATTCAGTAGGTAACTTTTAAAAGCAAAATGCTTTTTACATATTTCTTACAACTATCAATGTTGTGACAGAATAAGATGAGACAGATAATATGTGAAAAAAATACTCTCACCATCATTGACGGCTATGCTAACTAGCCTTAGCATTTATGACAGGCTCTGCTGTAGCTTAGCAGAGAACAACACAAAATGGGTATGTGGAGCACATACAAGAACATGATTGACAGCACCAAGACCCTCCTCTTGCCTCAGAATGGTCATTTCTGACGGAAACAACCACGCTGCCTCCTTCCTGGGTAGATTGACAGGAAGGAGGCACAGGAGCTACATTTCTTTCCAACTGATTATTTGTCTCTCTAGATATCTGCAGGTATTCATATTTCCCTAATTTGTATTCCAGGTTTAAGAACACAAAAATCTGGAAAATAACTGCCACATGCATTATCCTCTTTTGGAATCACCTTCGCTGGTCCTAAAGCTATGTCAAACTTAATTTTATTATCTTCAATTGATGAGATTATTTTTACACAACACTATGTTGGTAAATAAGTCAGAATGTTTTTCATATTTGCAGAACATCGTTATCCTCTCTGCCCGTCAAACAGCGGAACAGAAGGAAAAGCACAACTTAACTGCACTGAAGTGGCTGCTCTATTAATAGCTTCTCAAAACCTGAAAAACCTAATTTATCTAATGATGTGATGTATCCAATGATCTGGTTGGATCTAGTTGTGTGAAAGATTTGAATCATTATAGCAACACACTGTGTGCTTATCAAAAGTGGGATTGATTGATTGATTCATTCATTCATTCATTCATTCATTCATTCATTCATTCAGCCTTGGGAAGCCAGTAGGTCACATGCAGGTCATTTGAAAACAAAATATATGACAAGTTTTAAGTTTTCTCAAACATGCTTGAAAACTTATCGCAGGATAGTGAATTAACAACATGTGGGCAACAGAACCCTGGTAAAATGTTGAACTTTCAACCTTGTCTATGCGAGACACAATGAACGGTTTCTTCACAAAGGCAATCCTAGCATCTGTGTTGAGAGCAAGGAACTCCTGCATCTCTTCACTGTTGGCTATTTCAGAGATGGAACACAGTTGCTGCAGAGATAAAAACAGACAGTATTTAGTGTGTTACAATAGTGTCTTTTGGTAAGAAAAGAAAATAAAGAAAGAAAACTAACCCCTGACCTTTAAGAAGGTTTCAAGAAGTCCTTTCCTTGCCTCAATCTTGTCACTGTCCATGTTTCCAAATGGCATGTCAGGAAAAACTTTCTTTGGACCTTTCACACCTACAAGTTATATGAATACAATTTTATTTAATGTAAAAAAGTAACACAGTAGATAATAGTATGGAGTAAACATCTTAATGTCAGACCTTCACCTGCAAAACATATTTGCTGCCCAGCCCCCTTCAGAACTTTCCTCAAAATAATGGCCTTCAAACTGTTTATAAGAATTGTGTCTCAGATGCTGATTTGGAATATGCATGTGATAGTTGAAGTTTTTGTTGGCACTGTATACCATGCTAGGTGGTCTATTTTTAAGTGAATCTCTGCAGGACTTCCTTGTTCTTCACATATCGGAAATGAGACCAAAATCAACTTATCCAGATTTAAAGAATGATTCTTAATTTAAAGTGAGAAACCTCCCAAAGTTCAGATGCCTAAGAGAAAGTCGTACCACTGGTAAAAAGGTGACCTCCCATCCAATTAAGATAGTGTCTGTTCTGAGAGAGATTCACTGAATCTACAATTTAATTTGCAGAAACCAACATGCCCCCACCCCCCCCGCCCCCACCCAAAAAAGATGAACACCAGCATATGCAGAAAAGTATGGTGTCTTTTACAATCGTTATGCCAATGATCTGGTACTGAAAACTGACAGATTATCCTGGTGCTCTGAAACTTTGGTTTCCTTTGTTTTCTGTTTTGCTCCATCCCCATTTTTCCTCCTCCATTTTTAGATTAAGGTGAGGTTAAAGTTCTCAGTCATGGAGGGGAGGGGGGGCGACTCTGTGAGGTAAAAAATGCAGCTAAGAGAAGTTGTGTCCTCAAAGGTGGAGCTAGGTCCAGCCAGGCATTTTCCACAGTTGAATGGTTGCCATGAAGATTAGAAGATTTCTAAAACGCGCATTGAAGAATTACTGCACTCCAGGTATGGTTTTGATGAGGGAATAATATTATAACATAATGTAAAGCTCAAGAAAAGTTGGTTTTACATACTGCTTGTAATGGATAGTAAACTCTTTAAAATAAATTGTCTTAATTATTTAAATTTGTAAAGCAAATTATCAAAGTGAATTTTCTAAATTAAGGACGTTGCAGATTGTTTAATGTTTGTCTGTTTTGATTAGCACTGTTGGTGGTTTATATTTTGTTTTGTTTAATGGTATTTGCACCTTGTAATGTTTTGTATGTACCTCATGGGCTGCCGTAGCTAATGAGGGCAGGTCCTATAAAAGCTGGCAGAATCATTATACCAACGAATGACTTGAACTGTCAAGATGCACTTGACATAACGAAATCAACACTTAGTGTTCCCCAGTGAAAGCAGCAAGGTACATTTTGTCTTGTTGTCTGTATTGTAAGTTTATGTTTTATATTCTAATGTTTGTATACGTTTTAGTTTTTACGGTGACTGAGGTTATTGTGGTGACTGTGATGATCATCGTTGATCTTCATCAATGAAAATAAAAACCCTTGAATTAGTCATTCAAGAGCTGGGGGAACTGCTACACTGCTCCTTTAATTACTAACTTTAGAGATTGTTTAAGGATCATTACCTTTAAATTAATAATTAGTCTGTAGATTAAATGTGTTTTTATTTTTAGTCAGTTTGGTATGAAATCACTGTGTTAAAATAAATGGATTTCTACGGACAAAACTTTTTAAATGAGTAAAACAAACAAAGCCAACTGAACAAAAGCAGTTGTACCTACCTTTGATGAGTTTCCGCAGTTCTGATTTTTCTTCCAGTCGAGTCTGTAGGTTAAGGAACTCACTGTATCTTCTGTTGACCATGTGATATGCCACAGGCTGGATAGGGGTTGGATTCTCTGAGCCTATCTGTATCGACTCTATAAGCTCAGAGCCTGCTTGGATGCTTTCCAGGTTTTCACAACCCACCGACGTCTCATACTGGAAACCAAAAACAGCTTTATTTCTAGTACAGGTTAGACTGAGTGTAACACAGGGCACTTTGTATGTACATAACTTTAAAGATCATTATGTTTGTAGAAATAACCAGCAAGTTTGAGTTTCACCATTTTGCCCATGCATAATTCTCTCTGACAAAAGATAGATGTGTGTGAAAATCCAAGTAGATCATCAGTTTTAACAACAGTCTGTGAACTACTGGATAGCAATATTAAAAATATATTACCGGGAGAACTACTTCTGAGACTGACAAAAGAAACGTCACTTACTTTGATGGTATAAAGTGTGTATGGGTGTGAGCCGGTGCCGCGATGTTCTTTGGCTGTGATGGTACCAGTGATGCGGAGGTTTTGGATGATGACCGGTCCTTCTGGACTGCTAAGGGGCTCAAAACTGAACGTCGACATGGGAGAACAGCCCTGCAGTGGACTAGCCATGATCAGGTCGCTGGGATTCCCCAATCCAGTCGGCTCTACACCCAAGACGAGCTCTCTGCTTTGACTTGCTGCAGGGGAACTGTTTTCTCTTCTCAGATCCTGAAGGCTGTTGGTACTGCAAGTTACCTCTGTGTCCCTGAGTGATGACAGGCACCCGTCAATAGGACTGTCCACAAGTACTGAATTCAACAAGACCTTAGGATAGGAGCCATCCACTGGACTTGGGGAAACCTCCTCCAAGTCTATGCTATTGTTGTCCTCAGCAGTTGTGATGTAATTTTTGGATCTGTCATACAGTGTGTCTACTTGACCTATCATGAGCAAAGAATCAGTGGAGGTGGGTTTGTAGTCCACCAAAGGAGAGTCAGGATCAGAGTCAGTTTCTTGGTAAAATGGGTTGGACTTTCTTCCTCTCAGGTAGCATCTTAAAAAGGGCCGAGAAGCTTCCTCTTCTCCAGAGAATGCCTGGGGAAACTTCGCCTCCTCTGTGTCAGTCACATCGTAGGCATGGAGATCAGGCAGAGCAGCTTCCATGTCATCAGTCAGCTCCGTCTCTGCTCCTTGTTGAAGTGACTCACTGTTCACCTGAGTTACACACTGTAGAGTTGGAGCCTCAGATTCAGCAGCAGGTAATGGCAAGCTGCAAGTCTCTAGTTTGGATGAAACAGAGTCCAGCTGTGTGCTGGACTTACAGAGGATTTCTATGATCAGGAGGTTTAACCAGTCAGGGTCTGACAGTTTAGCCACTAGAGGGAGAAAGACATTAGAGGTGATAAGCTCTCCAACAACAAATCGTCCTGTGTTGGTTTCTAAATGAGGTGATGGCACCAAAACATGCAGCAGCAGAGCCACAACGGCTCGGACGTAGTTGATTTCTGCTGAATCGTCGCTCATAGCAACGTGTGGAGTGGCAATAGAGAAATACCCTTTCCATAACTGTTCGCTCTCCCTGTGCTGTTTTTCTCTGGCCAGCTCCTTGGCTGTGAGGTAGTCCTGCAGGTGGCCGCCCACCAGGTTCAGGACCTTTTGCGTCAGCTCCTGAGAGAATACAAAAAGTTTCTTGTCCTACTGTGTGTGCATGATTTCCAAAATCAAAATGTACCTGATGTTGTTAAAGCTTCTTACCTTTCTGTCAATGTGTTTGGCACGCTGTTTCAGCTTCATGGCTATAGAGATCATGGCTTCCTGAACTTCTAATTCAAAACCACTTTCTGTGGACACAGTCGAGTACCATGAAATGACAAAGTCTCTGATTATTTTTCTCACTGTGTTATGGATCTCCTGGTCCAAATGTTCTTCATCCTCTGCAGATGACTGAACCTGAAATGCAGATGAGAACAAATCTGAGACAAATGAGCCTCATAACACCACATGTACCACTCTTTCATATTTTATCACTTTGTAAATACTTCAATTTATTTATAAAGCATTTTAAAAATAGACATTAACTGCACCAAAGTGCTGTACAGTATTCATAAAAACACATAAGAATAAAGACTCAAATTAAACCAGTCAGGACAAGTAAATTACCATGTCAGGCCTTACTGAAATGCCAAATAATAAAAATGAGTTTTAAAGAATGATTTAAAGAGTTCAATTTTGAAGGGTAAGTTGTTCCACAAATTCGGAGCAATACCATACCATAGCAACTTTATTTATAAAGCACTTTAAAACAACCACAGCTGATACAAAGTGCTGTGCATTAAAACACAACATAATTTTAAAAAAAACAACTCGTACAGTTTAAAAGCAAACAATTTAAAACTAGTTCCTGCTGGAGTCGAAAGCCAATTTTTTTAATAGATGGGTTTTAAACTTGTTTGGGTCCCCCTGCGCAGCTGCTGTTACAATTTTTTGAGTCTATTTGACCCATAAAAAGCATCACGATTTTAAAGGCTGCATCTGCCTTGATTTCTTTTGTTCAATTCTGATAACTAGCACAATATTTACTGCTTATGAATTTAACATCCAACAGTCCACATCCAGTATGCAAGTAAGTTGCTTAAATTTTTTCTATTAGTTTTAGATACTGAAATGTCTCCCCAAGAGCAACAGTCAAAAGCAATGTGCAAAATACTCAAAAAGCAATCCAGATGCTATGTAGTTGCATTTTATTCAAGGTGCAGTATAACTTTAATAAAAAATATGTTTTGTCCATATTTGTTAAAGTTGTCACCATGTCGTAGCAGTTTGTTATGAGACAGATAATCTGTGAAAACAATCAATCTCCTCCATCTCCTTCCTAAATTACCATTACTGGTTAAAGTGATGCACCATTCTGACCAAAACAACCAATCAGAACTAGTAGGACGCTCTTAGCGCTGTCAATTAACCTCATTCATTCACTGCTAAATGTGCTAATGGTGGAGAAACAACTTATCACAAGAAACCATTTATCTGCCATCATTGGTAGCTATGCAGGGTTTCCTCCAGTGTATTCTAAGCCTTGCGGCCCGCCATGCTTTACTAGCCCCGCCACCTGGCTAAGCGTTGTTTATGTTTCTAGGGGGGAAAACAAAATCGCTTTTTTTAAGCCGGGCTGCAAGCGTCTCTGTTGCTCTGAGTATCACTAGCAGAGCAGATTTATTCCTAAATAGATAGGTTTATAGTTTATGCATTTAAAACTGACAGCATGCGAACTAATCACACCGCTGGCGCCTCTGCGCTTTGCCTCCTTTCACTCAAACTGGACACAGGCTGACCTGTAAGGACATTTACATCAACCACTGTGAGGAATTATGATCCTTTGGAGAATCTAGGTAAGACTTTAAAACCTGCCTCGTTAGGGGGTTCAGGGCAAAAACAGATGTGTGTTTTTTGATCCGGGAGGGGTAACATTAAATTTCTACTGCTAAAAACAATATTTGAAAATACAATATAGACCCCGATTTCTTTAGTTTTATTTCTAGGAACAAAATATAAATAATCAAATTGTGAAGGGCCCCCTACTGGTCAGGGCCCCTAGAATTGTCATCACTTTTCACCCCTTTATTGCGCCCCTGGCCCCATCTCCTCTGATTTTGAGTCTAGTTCTGGGCATTTTATTATTTGACTATGGTGTGCCAGAAATTGAATGGTGGTGGAGAAGGTCCTGGAGAAACATGGTCTAAGCCAATTTCAGGTGCCATCAAAAAAAATATATCAAAGTTGATCTAAATCAGTAATTCCATTGAAAAAATAAAATACATTCATTTGTTACACACAGACTGATATATTTCAAATGTTTATTTCTTTTAGTGTAGATGATTGATAACTATTGAAAACTCCAAATTCAGTATGTCACAAAATTAGAATATCATTAAAAGGTCCAATATGGAAGCCCTCTGGTGTCACACACTAATCAGCTAATTAACTCAAAACACATACAAAGGCTTTTAAATGGTCTCTCAGTCCAGTTCTGTAGGCCAGTGGTCCCCAACCCCCGATCCATGGACCAATTGGTACCGGGCCACGCAATAAATAATTAAATATTTCCATTTTATGTATTATTCAAGTCTGGAGGATCTTTTATTTTGAAAATCCTTTTACCGGATTCTCCCGGTTACCTGCACGCCAACACTGAGCCCCAAGCAGCAAAATGAGTAAGAAACAGAGCAAATGTCTTTGGAAAGTCTGTCACGGATCAAATGCGCCACCCCCGCCCGTTCGCGGTAATAAAAAGGTTGGGACCACTGATGTAAGCTACACAGTCATGGGAATGACTACTGACTTGATAGTTGTCCAAACGATGACCTTTGACACCTTGCACAAGAGGGTAAGACA
>CAEGAF010112629.1:0-17759 GCA_903067075.1 Micropoecilia bifurca
GTGGAGGAGCAAATTCTATAGTCTAAATCTGCTCCTTAGTCGCATCTTTTCGGGGTTGCTACTGCCTCTAGTGGCGTAGGGGTGGTAACACAGCTAACATGATTACATTATTGCGTTACTAAATCAGAATGCCGCAAAGTATTTTGTGTGTCGCAGGAGAGGAGGAGGAGGAGGGGGGAGGAATAAGAAGGGTTTGGTGAATATGCATGTGAAACTGGGGGGTTCGGTACTTCAAAAAAGGTTGTTATAGACGGAGAAAGAGCGCCCTCGCCTGTTGAGAAAGGTGCATTTAATGTTAAAGTTACCTTCCCCAATGGCATATATACTAGTCAGTCCCAATGACTGTTTCACTCACGGTTTAGCCAAAATACGTCCTGGGTAAAAATCAAGACAAAAGCGGCACTACCTTCCCCCACTCAACAGTTTCACAGTAATTGGCCCCCCGGCTCCTCGCCGACCTGTTCCGCTAGTGGTTCTAACCACATTTTTCTAGTGTAGCCAAAAATTCTACCCAAGTAAGAGTAGCTCTACTTAAACATGTTTATTCAGGTAAAAAGTGAAACGTACTCAAGCTTTTAAAACAAAAACAAAACTGTAGAAAATAAGGATTTACATTGACATTTTCTGTTGACATAATGCTAATTTCATATTTAAAACATCTGATCTTATATTTAAAACAATTGTAATCAGACAGACAAAAATATTTATGTTCAGGTATTTTTAAAGACTAGTCTCACTTGACCAAAACCTGTAGGTGTGACTCCTGGCCTGGTATATTTATTTATCATTCAGTGTAAGTTACTTTTAGTGAGTACGAGTAGCAATACTGATGAATGCAGTGGAGCTGCACCAATATGAGGAGAAATCATTGAAGGAAGAGTTAGAAGGCTGCCTGTATGTGACGTCCATAAGTCCACAATGAGAGAATATAAAACACTTAAGGATTCTGGTACAAGTGGATGCCCCAACAAATGCATAACACGGACTAATACTGTGTTTTTCCTGAATATTGGTTATTTACTGCAGCTTTTTCTTCCACAGTGGGCGTTTATCCTCGACCCTCATCTCATTTCCCTTCCCAGTACCACGAGTCGCTGCTCCCATCTCCGCCCAGCTACCTGGGCATCACCTCCACCTGCACGTCCCGCTCCTCAGAGGCCTCAGGGGCCACAGAGGCCGCCAGGAACCTGCCTACATCTCCCAGCAGCCCCGTGGTGAAGGAGGAGCCCTGTGATGTGGATGCTGTCCTGATCGAATGGGAGCTGAGCGAGGAGCGAGGAGCAGAACCTCAGGAGCAACCAGGAAGTCCATGTCCAGAAGAGCAGAGTCCGGATGGGAAGCATCATTCACCAGGTGCTCAGACTCAGAATTCATGCACATTTATGTCCTAATTAATATGTTTATTTTGTAGAAACATCTAAAATTATATCCCACCTCTCTTAGTTCTTGCAGATCATGTGGAGAACAACGAGGGTCAGATGCTGAGGGAAAAAACTCCAGTAAATCCTGCTGGTTTTCAAAGCTCTGCAGGAGATCAACTGAGGTGAGACGTAGATTATAGCAAAATAAATACAGAAAATATTTACCATTTTTATCTTCTTAAAGATTTAGTTGCCGAACTGTAACTGATCCAGCCCAGAGAGCCGCTTTATTTATATGTAAATCCAGACTAGAGATGCAAGTTATTGATTAATGAGTTAATCCAAAGTTAATCAACTAACAATTAATTGATCAACTGCAATTTTCTTAACAAACTGAGTTTTCTTCTGAATCATAAGGAAAAATATGTTTCATATATGCTGAATAAAAAAAATCAACATTATTTTGTCAACTGTGTTAAATACAGAGTGAATGAGCATAAAATTGTGGTTTTCTCATATTATTAAACTTGGACACATCTATAAAATATAGCAAAACAAAAACCTCTTAAGTTGTTGAAGAGAAAAATAAAAAGATGAATTCCCCAAGAACAGAATATCGTCTGTGGTTTGTCTTTAAAGAATGTTAAAACTTCACTCTAATAAGTGGAATAACTGAAAACGGTTCTGAAAATCAACCGTCCTCATAAAACGGCAAGTTTTTTTCCATCATGTTACAATTTTTGCTGCGTTATTTCCTGTGATTCTCTGCCATCATATTGTCGCCTTAGTAACACATCGTAATTTTTGAATGACAGGTTGAAACTACCGTCATGGTGTACGATGCCATATTAGAGCCATTGTAGATAGAAAAACTGGAGTAAATTTAACCAAAAAAATACATTTTTAGATTAATCTAAAAGTTGGAAATTTCTGCACACAAACAAAGATTTGAAAATGAAAACTGAGAAATTTTGGGATTTATCTCCAAAATTGTCTAGAAAAATGTCAAACGTTTTCAAACAATGTCACTGAATAACTCCTAGTCTGGTTTGCAGTTGGTACTACAGTCTCAAGATTTTTGAAACTCAGAAATGTCCAAGTTTTTTCTAAAATACTCAACTCTGAATTTATCAGTTTGTCTGTATGAATTTACTTTTTTTCTACCAAGTCTTATTATGGCATCATAAAGAAAAAACATCAGGAACTTATCAAAGTTTTATGTTTCAAAATAGAACCCCATAAAGTAAATTTTGCATCCCACACAAACCCGATTTGGACCGTGTTTCTTTCTCGTTCTGGTATGGTGCCGCCATCTTTGTTTCTGTATCACCTGGCTCTACTTAGGGATGTGCAGTGATACCTTCTGCTGGATGGCGGCCAAACTACAACACAAAAGACGGTCTAGATCAGAGGTTCTCAAACTGTGGGACGCGCCCCCCTGGGTGGTGCCGTGCCATTGCAGTGGGGGCGCAGGAAGCCGTCTGGATGAAAAAAAAAAACATGAACACTGTAGTTTTACCTTAGAAGGGCCAACTCTCTGTTATTCCTGTCAATTTGATACAGTAGAGGCTTCCACACTTCCCATATATGTGTCCTCTGTCACTTTTATCAGCAGTTAAAATTGTTTCATTGTTAACATGTGGTAACCTGTTTTTCCGAGCCGCCTTTAAACGCAACATGAAAGCTAGACATTTGCACTGAGTTTACACCTGTGCCGTAGTGAAGGAGACCAGCTGCTGCTGTAGAGCTACACATGTGTGTTAGAATCATGGCAGCAAACCAGCAAAACGCAAAGAACCTTTCAGTTTTTCCCCCAAACTAACCGACTGAGTTGAGTGAAGCTGTTGGATGGAGGTAAAGTAGCTAAAAGGTGACTAGTTAATAACAATACAGGACATTGAGCTTAACAAATAGCCTGTATGCTACCGATGTTGTTGTCTATGTTCAGCTACGATTCATTTTGCCCCCAAAAAAGTTGATCCCCCCCCCCCCAGGGACAGGGAGTCTCTAAGAATCCTCTCTCTCTCCTCTCCCCCCTCACACATGTCGTTCAACCAGCCATTTGTAATCCATAGGGGGCCCAGAAAATGTTTAGGAACCACTGGGGGGCCCAGGAGAAAAAGTTTGGGAACCACTGGACTACATGGATGTTATTAGTTAATCGCTTGGAATGGTTTTTAATCTACAAGTAAATTGATTATTGATTTTCACCCCTGATTCGGATCGATCTTGATCTTTTCCCACCTGCCGTCTTTCCTAGGAACAAAAAGAAGAACGTTCCCATGTCGCAGCTGACGGAGGAGGCCCAGAGGCAGAAGAGGGCGGCCTGGAGAGCAGCTTCCAAAAGGTACTACGCCCGTAAAATCGCCCGTCAGCAGGCGAGCCTCCCCGGCGGCGGCGGCTTCGCAGCCGGCGCTCAGCGCGGCTGTTTGTTGGAGGAGCGGAGGAAACGGATGATCTCAGAGCTGCCGGAGGAATCCCAGCTGATGCGACGGGAGATGTGGAGGGCCGCCTCCCGGAGGTACTACGACAGGAAAACGGCTCGCCACCCCACACAGGGCCTGCAGTACGGACACCTGATGGAGAACCTGGACCCGGCTGGAGCCACGCAGGGGCCCAACGCAGAGGGGCCCCTGGTTATCACGGGAATAATGTGCAGCTGATGATCACAGTTTTTACAAACATTTTTATTCAGATTCCAGGGTTTAATGGACGTAAGGAGACCAGGTTCAAGTAACTAATCAAATCTAAAGGGAAGGTTTAGTAAAAAACACAAACTTTCCAGTCAAATTGTTACATTTTTATAGGAATATCATGAAAAATGAACTGAAAATGCATCTAGAAAACGTCTCGACCTTAAAATGACTGCAGCCGTCTGCTTTCACTGACTGACTGGTTCAACAAACTCATCTGTGTAAACTTTAACTCATACATCTGACATCCATCGATTATGAAAGAAAACAGGATTTCAGGTTCTTCAATAGAGGAAAATGAAGAGATTGCAAGATTACCCACAATTTACTCTGATTTTTACTAAATTTAATGTCCACCCAAGGATATTGTATTTAATTCACTTCCTGACTGAATTTTAATTTATTTTTGTCATAAACTCGATGTTTTTGCTGCATGTTTCTTCTCATTTCCTTTCCACTATCATCATGTGATTGATAATCCTGTCACAATAAGCAATTAATCAGTTAATCACATGATAAATTTAAATAAGCTAGATAATTACCTTTATAATGATTAATATTTTCAGACATCAGAATCCATTTTATTTGTGGTTTTGGTTGCGAGTTGTTTTTATTTGGTTTTGTTTATGTTTTTTGGTTGTTTTATTGTCTTGCAGTTCCAGTGTGGAGTGTTCTGTACAAAATTAGAATTTATTAGTCTTACCATTATCAGTATATAGATGAAAATGATCTCAAAACAACAATATTATCGTTCTTCTGGGATGATTTGTTCAGTAAAATCTGTTACTGATTGAACAGATTTGATTACTATATCAGTTCGTGTAAAACGGCTTTCTGGTGTTTTTAATCAATCCAAGTTGAATAATAATATCCAAACACAAATTAGCTGCTTTTACAAATCTTCTAATTTTGAGTGATGTTTTTTGTATTATTTTTGAGAGATACAAGAGATGGATAATTGTGTTCAAATAACATAAAAGTTAACATAAATGCAACTAGCAGGTTTATATTTGTAGATGGCATTTGATTTACTGACATGTTTTCTCCAGTATTGGAGGAAAAAGAACCTGAGAATCTGGACTAAAATTACAATTTCAGTTTCTCTTTCCTGAAGTCAACATTTCACTCAGATCACTGACGTCTGTCTTCATCTCGACCTTCCCTGGTTCAGTTTTTACATGATGACCCCTGAGATCTTCCACATTCATCCTGATGTTGTACATGTGCAGCGCCCCTGGAGTTCACTGTGTGTTACTGCACCTACCAGCAGCAGTGACGTCTTTTCCTGTTTATTGTTTCTAAAAATGATCAGCTGAGTTTCTACTAAAATAAATCTTTTCATGTTTTGTACCTCTCTCTATTTTCCACATGTTAAATAATAAATATATTTAAATGCAGCTGTGGAACTCTAATTTCTGTGTTAATTTTAAAAGTTTATCAAATGTGATTTCAAAATGACCATTCTAATAAATTAATAAATGATAAAAAAATAAAATAAGAATGCATAATAAAAAAAGAACACAGTAATATGGATTTAACTTTTTTTATTAATAAGGCACTGTAATGAGCAAACATTTACATCACTTGTAACTATAACAACAATTTATATTTTTGTGTGAATAAACAAATAAAATTATAACAAGAGGAAAATATGAGATTTTACATCCTCATATTGCACTTTTATTAAGAACTTAAGATTTTTCTTATTGAACATTTTCCTTGTGTGTGAAAAACAATAATAAAAACTTAGTTTGAATAAAATAAAGTGAAACAACCAAGTGAGGTGATAAAGTAAATGATCTTTCATGTTTCTGCTGGTTTCTACCTGATTATTGTCCTGGACTGATTCCCGCCATCGATCCTCCATCTGCGTGTCTTTCAGCGCTGCAGAAACAAAAACATAAAAATAAAAAAACTTACAGCAGAGACTGTCGGCCTGAATCCTGCGCATTTCTGACTGCGGCCCAACGCGCAGCTGCTGGTGTTGCTCTATTATGGTCTTTACTGCAGAACCATGACTGACTGTTTGTCCCACCATGACGGCTGACAGGATCTGAAACGCGAGCCGCTGTTCAGCTGCCGCTGCGCACATGCGGCTGCGCACATGGCGCTAAACAAAGCCTCTATATGTGCGGATGTTTCCACCAGCAGATAGATGTGAGGCGCGATGTTCTCATTCATGTCTGCAGATATAATGAAAGCTTTGTAGTTCCTAACGGACAGAGCTTCTTCTGTTCCTGTTTTATGCGCAGAGTGACGCGCAGCAAGAACAGCGCAGCTGGTGTGGCGCTGTGTGTCCAGGGTTGGGGGTTCAGATTCGGGGTGAAAGGCAGAGGATTTGCGGGTGTTTGTCTCGGTTCTGGACACGCGTGGAGGCGGAGGCGCAGGCGCGTCCTAATGGGGCCCGGAGGCGCAGGCGGGGCTGCAAAACGCTGCTGAAGGCGGCAGCATCATTTGCATGCAGGTTTGTTTTGGGGAAACGTCCTGAACGGTCGGAGGACTGAACACACCCGAGGATTCGCTGGTTTTTATCCGCTGCAGAACCGGACTGAAGCCTGAAGCCTGAAGCATGAAGCCTCCGGCTGGAGGCGCACTGAGGATCTCAGCGCGCAGACTGGACGCGTTCACTGCTTTTCTGCTCAGGCAGACAGGATGTTTACGTATTAATGTGTGATCTTGAGCTATTAGCATCTGTTTATGAACATTTAAGCAGTAAATACTTATAAACAGATAAATTAATAAGCTGCATTTCCGATAAAGCCACTGCGCCTCTAGGAACATTCGCTTTTCCTTTGCGCTCTTTAAAGTGGACTTTTTTTGAGTGCCGCTTAATATTTTTAACCCAAATTGTAATAATTAGATAAAATTTGAATTTTTACCTGTAAACTCTGAGGAACTTCTTGTTTTTTCCTCCCTGGAGCCTTTGGAGAGTCTCTGAGCTTCTGGATACACCTGCTGACTTTGGAGAGTCTAACTTGGACTCGCTGCGCTCTTTGGATTTCACTGACTTTTAATCTGGATTTTAAACTTTCCGCCACATCTTCAAATCTATTCCGCAACAAAAACAGCCGGTCTGACCAACAAAGCCCATCAGTTGTGCTGCTGCAGGCTGACTGAGAAGCTCCGCGGTTTGGAAACGCGCTGAAATCAGCTGAGCGTCACCAGGAGTTCAGCTGCGCATCAACGACAACTGCGTCTCTAACGACTGTTTGGCTATTGGATGGAGCAGAAGAAGTGTGAAATTTAGGGGGTGGGACAGTGTATTTCCAAGGTAGGGAGTTTCATTATTTAACCCATGTTAAATGGTATTTTTGGTGCCATATTGGTGCTTTTATTTATTTGAGGCCTAAATAACCTTATTTTTCATTTGGAGGGGCTAATTTGGATTTAAAAAATGGTTTTGTCCAATTTGATCACCCCCACATATCCAACATACATGGAAGTGTCCTTTTTGCAGGGATTGCTGGGAAGAAGAAGGAGGGTGTCGAGCTTGGGACTTTGGAAAGGCAGTTTTAGTCAGAGCCAGTTTGAAAAGGTAAGAAATCCTCTGTTCTGCTGGGACCAATGGGGCCCAGTGTTGGCTGGGAGGCAAATGGAGACTCTTTACTCGGGATATATGGAGAGAAAGTCAAGTTTTCAGGTGTATTTTGGTGTATTTGCTGTGTTTTGTAGGCAGGGAGGGTCAGGGCTCTGGGTGTGAACAAGGAAATACGGAGAGGCAGATAGGGGGAGCCAGAGCTGCAGGAAGGCCTGGGCTGCTGCTCAGGGGATGTGCTGCTTATTATAACACTCACAAACAAAGAGCTCCGGATGGCCTGGATTGTTGGAGGACTGGGACCTTGGTTCAGTTATTGTTTGGGGAGTTTCAGCTTGTGGGACCTTCTTCCTTTGAGAGAGTCTGTCAGCCAGCAGGATGAGGCCTGTAGAGGAAAACAGTCAGAAAATATGATCCAATCCCAGAAAATATGATCAAATCCCAGAAAATAACCCAAAACCAGGTGCTAAAATGTCACGGTGAGCTTTGGGCTGAGAGATCAGAATATATTTACAGTTAGCCTAGCATTGCTGTTGTGATTGAAAACATTCAAGATGGCCTCTGTGCTGCCTGGAAACAGGTGAGAAGAGCCTGGCACTTCCTGTTCAGACAGTCAGAACCGCCTGCTGTCAGCCTTAAACCCACATACACCGTTTTAAAGCGTTTTATTGTCTCCAAATACTCATAAAAATCCATTTATTCCTAAAATTTGGGCCTTATGTCTGTCCTGTTTCATTAGACGTGCTGAGACTCCTGCTTATAAAGGCTGAGCTGCTGTCGGTTGGCTCACTTTACAGGTTTTTCAACACAATGACTGTAATTGAGCTGCTTAATGAGAACTAATTAACTTTTTAATTGAGTTTTATCCCTTCAGTTTGAAATTTAGAACTAATTCCTGCTTTGAAACACTAAAATCTCACAATCATATTTAGTTTTTAAAGCTTTGCAATAACTATTAGGTCAATTAAATTGACACAAGGGGTTAATTTAGAGCTAAAAAGCCTTCAGTGGGGGTTGACCAACATAAAGTCACATCATTTACAAAATACACTTTAATTCTCATTATTTTAAGTAATAATTACAAAATGCAATATTATTGGTAGATAATAATTTGAAAAAGAAACACAAGGACTAACCCTTTAGTTACCTGCGTTATCTGTTGGAGTTTGTTGTATTGTGCTGAGAAAAACAGATTGTCTCCTTTTTCCAGTGAGTTTTCTGAAAGAATAAAAAAACAAGACAGTTAAAATACAGAGAGTAATCCAATAATTGTCTTTAAACAGAAAATGTTTAGACAAGGTGTCATTTATAATCAGCTATTATATAAAAAAAATGGCCCTTTTGAAGCAGCAGTATAATGGATTCAACACAGTCAAGTTTTCAAACACACCAAACAAGTTTAATTTGATCTATTTAAGTGTCTGAAAGTTGACTTCCTGAATATTAAAAATAAAACGGGTAATTCTTGCAGATTAAACCCATTTGAAGTCCACATTTGGCCCGTTTTTCTGCATTTAAAGGTTTAAGCTGAGGCTGTAGTTTCAGTCCACAGCTGTGGTGCTGAAATCGGATGGATGCTGTGGATGTTTCTGAAAAAGCGGGCGAAATGCCGCCCCCTGGTGGCGCTAACAGGAAGAGAAAGTAAACCGGAAGTCATGTCGCCCTGTAGCCTCGGTGGTTCTGTGATGATCAGAACCAGAACCGCTGCTGTAATGCGGCTGGTTCTGGTCGGTTCAGGAAGTAAAACACTGTCTACTCCCGTAGGAGTTTCAGATACACCAGCTCCTATCAGAATAAGCCTGAAATCATGTTGCTTTGTGAGGTTCCGTTATGTAAAGACACGTTTATGAGCGGCGCGCCGCGCACCGGCTGCTGGTCGAGTCACACAGAGGAGCTATCGGCTCGGTCCATAGAAACCCACAGACAACGGCCTGGTGCTGAAAAGCTGCGTCATGAACAAACATGGAGGCTGTTAACTCCTTCATGGCCTCCAACGGCACCAGGCAGGGACACAAATCTGCCAGTCGGAGTTAGAACGTTCCAGAAGAGTTTAACCTGCGGCCATTTTATCCAGTTCGTTCAGTGATCATGTTTAACAGAACCAGGGCTATAAAGCTATGGTATTATTCATTATACATCGATTTTTCAAAGAATTTGTTAAGTTATCGTTCAGCTAACCGCTTTTGTTGTCGCCATTTTGCAGACTAGCTTAAGTGAGGAGTACCGTAATTAGCCGACAGCTGACGTAAACTGCTTGTGTGGAGGAAAAACAAAACGCATTGGTTGAATAGGCTAATAGCTTCATACCTCAAAAACTAAGTATGTTTTAGTTTCATAAATACATGATATAGTTCCAGTCAATTATAGTTTTCCCCCATTAATTATCATTTTAGTTTATTTCAGCTAACAAAAATGTTTTCTCAATTTCAGTTTTTGTTATTTTGTTTGTTTGGGTTAAATATAATAACCTAGATTCAGAACCTAGATTCATTTTTTCAGGGTTCTAATGTAAAACTTAAGAGAAAAGGTGACAGAGGTGCAAGCGCCACAGTAATACTTTTCTACTCCAGCCATACTTGGAGTTTGAATTGAGCTGAAGTCCCATAAAATTCCCATTATCAACTGGATCAGAAAGAGATCAGGTTGATAAAATATGAAACCAGCTACAGTGATTTATTTACTCCATATTAATGTTGTACTAAAAGTTTAAAATGTGTTTTTCACCGTTATGATTATTAAAAAAATAGAGGAATTGTTCATTTGAGATGAACAAACAGTTTCTCAAACAGCAGTGCCCCTCCAGGAGGCGGGGTGAATGAGATTGATGAGCTAGTTTCCACGGTAACGTAATGGAGATGAGATGCATGTGAGCTCTGGGGCGTTTTAACGGGAACAAACACACCAGCAGCTGGAACCAGGCAGAGCTGGATGATGGATCACGTCTGTTGCCAGGAGTCTGTCTGGACCGAACCAGGAAAACGAGACCAAAGACTCACTGCTGCTGAAAACACTGTTTATAAAGGAAATAATATAGTTTTTGGATAGCTTAACTATCTTCCAGTTCCAGAACTTGTGTTATTGTGGCATTATGAATACATATTGCCTGAAAACGGTCTTAAAACAACATTATCGTTTATCGCAATAATTGTGGGACAATTTAACGTCCAGTAGTTTCTGTTATGCTGACTAATCTTTCCCTTCCTGTGCTGCAGATCATCGTCACCATGATGGATGAGGAGATACAAGAGGACCACAGCAAGCTGAAGCAGGGCCTAGTCAAAGTCCTCCAGTGCGTGGCCACCATCTCGTCGGCGGCGGCCGTGGTCAACCCCATCTTCGGCGTGGCGGGTTCCCTGATCCGGGTGGTGCTGCACCACGTGGACGACGAGGACATCCGCACCCTGAAGCGCGAGTTCGGCTCCGTCCACCAGAGGCTGGACGAGCTGTCCCAGCAGAACCGCCGGACGCTGGTCCAGATCGAGAAGGAGACGCTGGACGGCCAGTACTGCCACGTGGAGGAGAACCTGAAGAACCAGTTCAGGAAGTTCATGGCCATGGTGGAGGCGCGGCCAGAGCACCGCGACGGCAAGAAGGACGACTTCGAGGAGAGCTACGCCAACGACCTGGGCGACCAGAACCTGCACACGCTGTACGACGGCGTGGTGGGCAAGCGGAAGCTGTTCAGCCGGCCCATCCTGGAGGTTTACCTGAAGCACTCGCAGGGCGACCGGCGCGTCATGGAGCGCCTCTGCACGCGCCTCACCTACCTGTTCTGCATCGGCCTCATCGCCCTGATGGGCTACGCCGCCATCATCGGCGACGACGAGGAGGGGCTGAGCGAGGAGTGGGCCGAGAAGATGGAGCAAGTGCAGGAGAAGATGCAGGAGGCGCTGCGCAGGTGTACATGAGGAGGAGGAGGAGGAAGGCTCAACATCCCCACTGTCTCTGTCCGCAAAGTCTCCTTTTACCGCGCGACCCTGAAGGCAACGTCTACCAAATCCCGCTGCACGCAAACAGGCTGTTGATTGGCTGCTTTTACATCACAGCCAATTAAAGCATAGAGATCAATTCACCTTGATAAAATAAAAACACTCACTTTGATTTAATTTATAAAAAATAAATGAATAGCATTTAGACATAAATGTGCATTTATGGGGCTTAGCAGAATCTAACAGAAGGCAAAGAAAACGAGAATAAAACATAATATTACCAAATATGTTTGTCTACTTTCTAGTGCCAATATGTGAGTATATTTGAAGTTAGACTAAAGTATAAGCTTGTTTTAAGACAATAATTTATGCATCTAGATAAAACAAAACTAGTTCAACTGGCAGATAATTTTCACCAGTAACATCATTTTTTCTGTTTCCAGTGGAAAAACATCTGTCAGTTAAACCAGCACTTTCTGTATTGACTTAAAATAAGATTATTCATGTATTACTTTTTAAGTTAGTTTTGTTTTATTTCTAGTGTGCTAATATATTTGGAGTAGAAACTAGACGCATTATTTGGTAAGATTTGGTGTTTTTACAGATAATCTATAAAAATCAACATATTTATCATGAAACTGCTTTAAAAGCTGCATTAACATGAAATGTGTTTGTTGTATCCATTATATTAATATTTTGTCATATTTTCCATGAAGCGTCAATGTAAAGTCCAGCTTCAAGATATAAAATCACAGTTCTGCACTTTGTTGGGAAGCTGTTACCACGGTAACCAACGAGCGTCTGGAGGTTTCTAGAACGATGAATGTAAATGAAAAAATCTCCATGTATGACCTGTGATCACACTACCACCGTCACGTCATTTTTTACATTTTATTAATCATCTGTACACTATTATGAGCTGAGATCGTTATGTAGCTAATAAAACTTTATATTTTATTGATGGTTAAAGACACTAAGTGCTGAAAATAGGAAGTTGGGTTTGTTTCAGTCACACTACACTTTCTTATTCTCTGTTGGGAGGAAATCAGTTAAATTTTGGCGACTGGCTTAATCTTCTGTGCAATTTTTGTGTAAAAATCATAATTTTGTTTCCCGTCTGCAGCTTTTTAATGAACACAGGAGAAGCACCAAGTGTTGGATTTCTAGTTTCTGATTTATTTTTTAACCTGTAAGGTGTCACATAATGATCACTTTTCTTTCTTTGTCACTTTTTTTACCTTGAGTGCCTGAATGTACCAGTACCTGTTCCTATTTTATTTTTGTATATTTTATACGCTGCCGGGTGGGTTGGGGGTTTTTGGGGTTTTTGAGAAACCCCAAAAACATTGTCCATATTTTTGGGGGGTTCTGGGTTTGTGTTCTTGGGCCGAACTCGTCTGAACGGATCGGGTTTGTGGTTCTGCATCGTCCCACTTATTGTTACAACACTATTAAAGCTTAAAGCTCCTCTTCATTATGTGGAGGAAAACTGGACCCTGAACGTTTCCTGACCTGTCAGATATGTGAATATGTTCATGTTTTTTTGTTCTGTTTGGGTTTATAAATGTTTGCATCAACATAAATAAAGGTGTGAAAAGATAAGTTATCGACTTAATTATTTCACATATACTAATCATCTTTACCATTGAATGAAAGCTACTTTCGCTACAAACACATGAACAGTATATATGCACTTGACTTTATGCATTTTTTCATATATTTGCTGTAATTGTAAGAAAATATGTTTTAAAATTCAAAGTTTTTATTTTAATGTCCTCTCCATGCTTTTATGATAATATTTCTATAAGCTGTAATTATATTCTGTAACCTTTTCATTTAAATACATTTGGGAATCTTGTAATCAGACAAACCTGTTAATCTGAGAGGTTTATAGTTCAAACCTGAAGTTTGCAGAGAATAATTAGTTTTACTAATTTCAATCATTTTTTTCACCAAGAATTTCAAACCTTTCAACCAACGTTTTAGTCCCCAGATTTTCTCCTTTAGTGTAGAAATAAAATTCTGAGTCCCTCAGAGATCCAGAAACATCTTCACATGTTTGCAGCTGAATCAGGAAACTCAGCTGAGAAACAACAAACATCCAGGAATAAACGATGTTCAACTTGGTCCTCAGAGTCAAATGGAGATTAAATCAAACCTGATTTACAGATTTCAGGTTTGAGCTGAAATTACAGAAAAATGTCTCCATGTGGAAACAGGAGGGTTGAAGCATCACTTTATACCTGCAGGTATAAGTGAAACCATCTCAAAATTAAAACTTTGTCCTGCATAAACTCATTTTTTAAATGTTTATTTTTAGCTTCTGAACTTGAGGCTATTTCAGGCAAATTTAACAAACTTTTTCTGTGTTCTGAGTTTAAATCCAAAAAGGTTTAATGATATTATTATAAGAAAGCATAACTTGAATCCAAGGTTGATCATTTTGTACAGAAATGCTAACCGGAGTGAAGAGAACCGAGTCGGCATGCAGCTTTCAGAAGACTGGAGTCTGATTTCAGTCAGGGAAGAAATCCCTGCAGAAGCTGCAGCAGGTTAAAGTTCAGATCCACAGAGTTTAAATTATTCAGCGATACTCAGATGTTCAATTCTGACCTCACTTTGCTGCATAAGACTATAAGCTTCTGCATCAGAGCCATGTAAAGATTTATGATTTATAGAAATATGACAGAAATGGGATTAATATCAGAGCACGGAAGGAGCTTCAAGTGAATAAAATAAACTAATATGAGTTTGAAACATATTTTCTTATATTTTGTTTTAAAAGAACTTTGTACCATCAGTATGAGGACACCAGACATAACATAACTGTTAAAATGTCCAGAATTTTCTCTTCTAATTAAATTTCTACATTATTTATCATCTTTAGTTGTTAATTTGATTCGATTATTTGGATTTTATCAAATAAAATCTGAAAACTGTTGTTTTGCATGTGAAAAAATCGCCAATAATTCAGTTCCTGACCTTTGACTCCATCCGGCCTTTCAGTGTTCAGTCTAAATCTGAGATTTAGACTGAACAAGTTTGCATATGCGGAACCAAATGAATAAAAAAAAAAGATTTTTAAAACAATAAGAAACAGTTATTTGTCCTCAGAAAATGCGTAAATTAACTTGCATTTTGCTCATTCCTCCACCAGGGGGCGAAAACGCCTCATTTGGCTCCACATCACAGCTGTTTTCTGAACTCCAGACCTCAGAGCTAAACGCGTCAATCTGCGTCAATCACAAGAGTTTCTGCTCAGAGACCCGCATCCCTTCCTGCCCCGCAGGACCAGGTGGGAGGGCAGATTCACCGCAGGACGCACGGCGGGTTGGACCCTCTGGAATGACCCTCATGGGTCTTTATCCAGACGAACAGGTCCGACTGGCACCGATCTGAGTTCCGGAACCAACCAGCAGGAAAATGTGCGTTGCAGGAATTTGTGGAACAAACAGAGACGCTGTAAAGTCTAGAATCTCACCTGCGCTGCGGATTATTAAGGATCTTTGCGCCACATCATCATCATCATCATCAACATCATCATCCGTCATGTGATGAAGCTTTTCCCTCTCTGCTCCTTGCGATGAATCCATTTTCACCTGAAGAAAATATTAATCATTTCATGAGTTTTTTTGGCTGCTTTAAACCACACGACGGGTTTTTGCGCATCAAAGTGAAGCAATAATGAAATGTTTTCTGATTTGAGGAGAAATAATTCATGTTTGTGAGAAGAGGAGCTTCAGATGTGCAGCCTGGGTGTTTTCATGGCGCGTCGTGCGCCACCAGAGACACTACAGGGAACATTTAAATATAAAGAATAAATCGTCTGAGTAATAAAAAAGGAAAATAATACAATGAAATTTCAGATTCAACCTTATATCCTGCCTCTCTTAGTTCAGTGCCTATAAATAAAATATGTGCCTTTTCCTCTGGTTTTACATGGTGAAATGCGCTCAGACATTTACAGCACCGGGTCAATTTTAGGCCTTAGGAATGTGAGTTTTAATAATCATGTGCATCATATGAGGACAGCATATATTGTCAGGTCTTACCTTCTGTTTGGATCCGTTTAAAAAAGGTGAGAAATTTGCGCCAAAAACGCAAAAAAATCTACAGAAGAGCTTAAAAATGATAAATAGATATGAGCGTAAACTAATCTAATAAAACAAAATCTCTTTTGTTGGAGAAAATCAAATGTTCCTCCGTTGAGGGAAGGAAAGAAAATGGACCCTTCGCAGATTTTTGCTCTCTCTCTCTCTCTCTCTCTCTCTCTCTCTCTCTCTCTCTCTCTCTCTGTCTCTCTCTCTCTCTGTCTCTTTCTCTCTCTCTTTCTGCCTACCTCGCTCTCCCTTTTGCAGATACTGAGTCGCACCTTCCCTGACTCCATCCTTGGACCCTGTCAGCTCCACGTCGACTTGTCAGGAGTGGGAACATTTTTTTTCTCTCTCTCACTGTAAGTGGGATAAAAACTAAAGTCCAACTTGTCTGCAGTCCGTGGAGGAGCAGCAGATCCTGTCCGCCCAGGTAGAGAATCCGGCGCTGCTATGAATGTATTTATCTTCCGTCTGAAGGGGGGAAACACGGAGGGGTGTGTCTGATGCTGTCAGGGGGTTTGTGCGTAAAACAGGCTTCCGTTGCGCATTTGTTCTGGATGCGCATGACAGTTAAACATGATGCAGTTTGGAGGACATTTATTACTCTGGTATTTTTCCTCATATTTAGACTTTGTCTCGTTTTCTCTCTCATCTCCATAAAGTATAAAAATGTGATTTAATAAAATTTGGTTACATTTTGATGGTCTCAGAAGACGAAGTCTCGTTTAAAGGATTTTAAAAGTTGCTCCTTCCTCTCTGAGATGAGTCACGCAAAGATCCAGTGCGTCATTTTCTCCTCTCCTCTGCGGCTCCCATTTTGTTTGCTACCTGCAGCCTTTTTGATGTTTTGATGTTTTATTTTCTGGCCAAACTGGAACAGAAATAATTTCTGTTTCAGATTCAGATTCATTCTGCAGCCTTTTAACCCTGAATGAGCAGAAGTGACAGTTTCTGACCTCCAACCTTGAGGAAAGAACAATCTGTTGTGTCTGTTCATGTTCTGCTGAGATTGTTGTGGTAAAACTGATCCTCCTGCCTCATTTATCTCCATGTTTGGATTGTTTTCAACCTTGTGACAAACCAGACTCCACAGCTGAAAAACCAGCTGCTTCTGTTATTCTGCAGAAATGCTGTTTAATGCATAATGTATAAATATTACTTTATCTGCAGGAAGACTGAGACACTTCATTTGACCATTGGAGTATAAAAACCATCTAAGCTTCTGGAAAGTGATAAATCTCCTTTACAAAGAGCCAAAAGTCATTAAGCCTCAAAATATACAATAAACATCTAAAAAACAGAATTTAAATATTTTTGTTTAGCTTAAAAATTAATTATTTTTCACAAATAAACACAGCATGAAATCTGGGCTAATTGCTGGTCCAGTACTTAGAGGACAGAATGATTTATCAACGCTTCACATCAGTTTCATCATCAGAATCTCATCTTGTTATCTGGAAGAAGAAAACCGCTGCAGTGAATCCATGGAAAAGCCTGGATCTGTTGTAACAGAGAAACTGGGTGTTAGGAGGCGACACTTTGGTGATTTTATTTCCAGTTTCTCCTCTGATCGTCTCAGTCATGCAGAGTTTAGTGGACTGGAGTCAGAGGAGTTTTTGGTTTGAGGTGATCGTTTCTCAGGTCTCTAGATGTTTTCAGCTGTTAATGTTCAGCTCAGATTTAAGAGGCAAAGATGTTGTTTTCTCTGCTAGCTAAACAGTTAGCTATGCTAACCCTAAAGCACTAATCATGAACATTAGCTCCCCTAATGCTAAAGCGTTACACTAACATAGTATTTAGCAGAAGCTAATGCTAAAGCACTAAATTCAGTCATGAACCTGAACAGGCTTTCAAAATAATTCATGTGAATTTCTGCATTTAATTAATTAACCACTCTAGTTTCTTGTTAATTTAAGTGTTGCATTCATCTGTACAACTTTTTTTATTGTTGTTAGCATTTACTCAATAATGTCTTGAAAAAGAGAGAGAGAGAGAGAGAGAGAGAGAGAGATTTTTTTGATTTTAAAAACTCATTTATTCACACAGTAGTGATCCAGAAAAACATTCAACACACAGTTTCAAATTAACAGATCCATAAATGAAAGTTCAGAATTATTTAAATTAAATAAAACACCTTCATAGTCCCA
>CAEGAF010112638.1:0-47563 GCA_903067075.1 Micropoecilia bifurca
CTGCAGCAAGTGATGGCAAAGCGGGGCGTCATCACGACTTTACACAAGTGTGTCTTTACCTCCATTGCAGAGGCTCCACCGAACCCCTGAGACCGACTCACCGAACCGCTGCGGTTCAGTAGAACCCAGGTTAAGAACCACTGATATAGACTGAACTATCCGTCAAACAATCCGTCAAGAACTGAATAGCAATGCAGCATCCTGGTGTAAATAGCCAACATTTCTTTTTTATAATATATATATATATATATATATATATATATATATATATATATATATACAATCCACGTTCTTCCAATAAACTGTGTCTGTCTATATGAACCCTTCAAAGTGATGTTCACATCGAAAGGGTTGTAATCAAGCAGCTCTATCAGTCAGGCTTCTTCTGTTTGTTATAACCCTAACAGGTGAGACGTATCTCAGCTTTAGATTAACAGACCTAAGAACTGCACAGCATGAAGCAAAAGACTAACTCTAAATATGACTTACTGCAACATTCAAAGGAAATGACTCATTGTCTAAATTTTGTACATGAATGAGTAACTGGAGTTGTACAGAAAACATGTTGCACATTGAATTATCAAGGAGTCAAATCAAAACAGAGAGGAGGAAGGCTAGCTTTAATAGACTGTTTTGCCTAACTCCATTTGAAAAGATCCTCAGGGGAACTAAAAAATCAGTTTACTGAAGACTTTTTACTAGTATTTAGAAAATAAAGCTTAAAGCTAAACTTGTAATTGGTGTAAACTTTTAGAACATTCTAGCAACTGTCTAAATAAATCATGTTTGCATTGTAAGATAAGTATACTTCACAGGGAGCTTAGGTACACATGTAAGTTATATTGTTATATTTAATTCACGTCAGTTACACACATTTAACTTTTTTTCCTGAGTAGTTTGTAATAGAACAGATGCTACATCAATTTATGTTTTTTAATAAAACTTGTCTGCCTTTTTTTTTTTTTTTTCAAACAAATAATTTTCCTTCCCTGATCCTCACTCAAAATAAAGAAAGGTTTACCCAGCGTATTGCCAGGTAAAGAGTTAACTAAACGCAGCCTCTTTGATCAGTTCCTAATCTGAACACTCGTCACTGTTCACTGTCTGGAACCGTGTGACATCATGATTTCTGCTCTCTGTCGTGCATTAAAGAACAAAAGTGATTCCCTGTATGAATTAGAATCTGAGTCAGATTTGCACAACGTACAGCGAAATGACAAAAGGGGGAACAAAGCAGACTAATTAAGTTGCTGTTTATGGTGAGAATCACAGCTTGATCTTGACTGTACAATAGTGTTCATTACACCCCTCTACTGTCTCTCAGAGATTTTCACTTATTTCTCATGTGAAAACTCAGAGTGAAACACGTTAACATTTCTTCTTATTGACATGAATTGTTTCTGTGAGGATGTGCAAAGAATAGTGATTTACTAAGAGGGTAAAAGGAAAAAAAAGTTTGAGCATTCACTGTTAGCTTGATTACGTTTGTATTTTTTTTTAAATAAATTAATTCAGTTCATTAAAAATGAAACACACACTCACCCCTGTGTGTTTTGTTGGGCCTCCTTGTATCCTTGTGACCACCTCATAACCATGGCATTAAAATTCAGCTGAAGATATGTCTCAGCAGAGTTTGTAATCAGGGATTTATCGCATTCTCATATTAATTAAAATGTCTGTTTATACTGTGTTGATTTTTTAAAGCAAGGGATGCAGCTAATGATGTTCATAATGAAATCATTTGCAGATTATTTTCTTAATTAACTATTAAGTTGCTTGGTTTTAAGTTTTAGCCACCGTATTTCCCCCAGTTCTTTAATTCTGGATATAATTAGCTACTTTTGAGTCTGTCACTCACAGCAGTGACCTAAAAAGGAAAAGCTTTTCAAACTTTATTTAAACATCACCTCTTAATTTATTATGTTTGCAAATATATGATTTAGATGATTTCAAGTTGTAATTATTGGGATTTGAATCATTTCTTTTTATTTGGTACTTTTCATTTGATTGACAGTAAATCATTTTATAAATTACACACATTTGGCTTTAGGATCTCTAGCATCAACATGACCTGAATGGCTTTTCAATGACTTTAAAAACATAAAAAAATGCAACTGCAGTTACATTTACTCTAGTTACCTTGAAATACATCAACATTTCTTCATTTTCACTCTTGTTTTTCAGTTTCTTTTGATCAGCAGATAAAAGAAACTGATGTAAAAGTTTCACTCTGTTCTGGGGACTTTTAACATCAAAACAAGATATTTTCACAATGGCAATATTTTCTTGCTAAGGCAAGACTGTAAATACTGAACCGTTACTCTTGTCCTGTACAGTAAAAGATTACTTTGTATTACAGGATATACCTTTAATAGGCCAAAACGCTTCACAATTATTCAATCGCTTGTAAAGATGTGCAAAATGTAAAAGACTTTTATTAATGACATTCTAATGGAGAAACACCCAACTTGGCTAGAACCAAACCAGACATCAACCGATTAGAAAGAGATTAAAGTGTGGAGAAGTGGATATATTAACAAGTTATTAGCACAAAAATAAACCCCCAGCAGAACCAGATCCAGTATGAACAGCCATCAGTGTAGTTGTGGTTTGGGGACAGAGCAGCAGCACTTACCCAGGAATACATTTCTGGTATTTAATCTGCCAAAATTCACAACGAAATTAAAAAATTTTTATTTCCTGTTGCTAAGATGGACTTTTTTCCGTTTGAAAGAAAGAACAGAATTGCCCCAAATAAGTATATGTTTGATTAAATGTAAAGCCTGTGAAATGTACACAGGCCACCTTTCTGTTCTCTAAAACATTTATATCGCATTGAAGATTCACAGAAGCTCATGTATGTTTTTTCTTTTTATATAACATACATCTGTAACGTTTTGAAAGTATCGCCTAGTCGACAACAACAAGCTCCAATTTTCTTTTTTTTTTTATGTGTCTAGACAAGGAAATGATTTTACATACATATTCACCTTCCCATTACCAGCAGGAAGTAAATTATTTAAGCGCTTCTCACTTTTGAAGATGCTGCTTCAATTCTTTCCAGCAGAGCCACCTTGTTCACAACTACACATGTAAGCCAGGTATTCCAGTTTTATGTTTTATGATATCTAAATAGTGCCTTTTTTCCTTTGTGCTAGTAATGTTACTTTCAGTTTTCTAATAATCCAATAATAATCATTTGGTTTCGCTCTGTCCTTTCGTGCCATCTGAATAATATCAAGGTGACTAAGCTTTTACACACCTCGTTGACAATCAGAAGCTCTAGTGGGCTTCATCCTCTCTTGTCATCCTTCATGATCACATTATGTCCTCTCAAGGTACAGTTCATACACCCTCGCTAAATTTGTAATGCGTTGCTGCATCGTTGTGGAGACAGCCAGCACAATGTGTTTTGGATGTCTGCCATTGACAGTTGTTTTCCTGAAGAAGTCTAATGAGTAATACAATTGACTGAAACATATCAGGTGGTTCAGGAAGATGTTGCTATGATGGCTCTCACTTGGCTTTTGATTTTTTTTTTTGAGCAGCAAAAATTTCCTCTTAGTTATCTTATTTAATGTGTCGCTTCTGTCGAATGGGACCAATAATTGTCATCCGCGTGGCTTTGGTTACAAATTAGAGTTGGCTTGCAAAAAGTGTAATGTGAAACCAAACCGCACCAAACCAAAAGAAATTGTCTTTCGGTTCCATGGTGTGAACAAGATGGAATAAATTACCTCTGTCCATCTCCTTCTTCTCCTCCTCTGACCGGTGGGAGTTGAAAAGCTGTTGCTCTATCAGTGCCCCCAAGTGGTCAAATACCTACTGGATAAATAAATACCTTTGGTACAGAATGATGTAGGCTGCCAAATTGAGGAAGTGCTGGCAGCGACGTATTTGTACATCATATATACAGTAGCATCACGTATTTAAGAAACTCGTGTTGTGGCAAAGACCACTGGCTGCATCATTGTCCACATCATTGTCCACTGATATATTTAACACACTTTACAAGCGTCATGCTGAAGTGTCCTGAGACAGAGGCGGTAAATGGATTTCAGCTGCAAAGGATCTTATCAGGAGAATCAACGCTCTTGAACTGAAATGGAAATAGAAGATTTAAAAAGGATCATTGGGCTCTGTGCCCTGGAGAATCTCTGTCTGATCAGATATCGATGGCCTCTATAGTTTAATAGAAAATAATAGTGCATACTTTTTGATTGCCTCCTGATTCTGACATTGCCCTGTAGGGGGTACTCAAAATATTTATGGCGTAGAGTCAGATACATCGGAAGGTAATAGCTTTGTATCCTTCAATGATCTCCACACCAAAAGACAAAAGGATGGTAAGGGAGTTAAACAAAGGCAGTTGGAGTCACCAGGTCACCACATCAGCAATTTAATTTAAGGAGTTTTTTTTTTTTTACACATCTTCAACAGGAGTGCAAATAATTCTTAAGGTTGTTGTATACTGTTACAATCATTAAACTTATATAGATTAGTCCTTTATATGCCAGCTGAAAATACAGGAAAGTAGTAAGTCAAATTGAACTGAATTTATTTGTTTACACAGGGACAAGTGTTAATGAATAAATGCCATATACTTTGATATTTATAGTCTAAGCTTATTTGCAATGTTAACTGACTTTGTTTAGATTACACCAAAACATATACAGCCTGACTGACTGCATGGTGCATGGTGACAATAAAGCTTTGAATTTGAATTTATATTCATCCAAACACACGTGTTTGGATGGCTGATGTGTGTCCACAAATGTCAATCATCATGCTTGACATGTATAAATTAAAATGTGTCACCAATTCAAGATCTAAATAAATGTGAATTTCATGTAGATTGTCATTTTTCCTGAGCTTAAAGTGCATGTTTACTGGAAGAAATAATGCTTCAAACTCTCTTTTGCTGATAACTAAAAGCAATAATCTTTTCGAAACTGAAATAACTCTTTCAGTTTGACTATATTGTTGGAAGATTGCATGCATATACACACACAAAGACACACATCCAGCAAGAGAGTGCAAAAAATAAATCTGTGAAGATGAAGGGGAATATATCTCCTTCAGTGGCATCCCACCTCTCTCACTGTGTCCGTCTCCCATCAGCTCTTTCTTCCTCTCTGTTATCTCTACTCCTTTGAAACAGCACCTGTTACGGCCTCCTATCACAGAGGCTCTGTCATGATGCAGTGCGCACGCCTCTGTGATAAAGAGCCAGCTCCCATTTTTAAGTTCAACCCCGCTGCCGATGTGCAAGACAAATAAGCCGGGACGTCTTCATCCTCCAAGACCCTAATGACTTTTTTTTTTAAGCGTTTTGGATAGGAGACACCAAACCAGAAGGCTGTGTGCCGTTTTCCTCGTTTTACTGCGCGCCCACCCAGATATTTTATTTATCTAGTTAGTTCAGTTGACATTTAATAGCGAAATTGTCTGTGTAGATTTTCTTTATTGATGAATGGAAGGGCTGCTGCAGGGTTGTTTACTGTCTTAGCTGATGAAAATCTAATGATCCCTGCAGCAAACTGGGGACATCGCAGTAGCAATTACACCAGAGAAAACACTGTAAAGGCCATTCAAACATTAATGTAAAAATTACTCAAGACTAGCTGGGGTTAAAAAGAAACGAGGGCAATATAACCCAACACGATGCCATTTCTTCTGCCCTTATCTTTACATGCTCATTAGTTAAAACCTGTTGGGTCTCTAATTTGCAGTGGTTGTGTTTGCATGTGCAGCATACAAAATAACTGTTTTTTGATACGTTTATTATATGCGCCACACAATCTTACTCTACATATAATCACATAAGCCTTTCTGTGTCATTTTTCTGTTGCCAGTAAATGAAATAAATTATATTTGGTGATTCCACAAAATAATTGATGCTAGACTATAAATTCAACTACTAAGTCCACATATAAATGTTTATTAGAAAAAATAAAGATGTGGAGCTCAGATTTGACACCTGAGATTTTACACTTCACCTTCAACTCCCATATTCTTCAGGTCCCTTCAAGTTGTGCTTATCAAGTCATCTGACCCATGAATAGTTCTCAAAACAAATGAATAATTATATTTTGGCTAAATTATGAATTCATGAAGCTAACTGATGACAAGTAATTAATACAATAATTACTTGTTGCGTTAAATAATTGGAATATAATTTCCAATTATATTACGTTACATTACAGTCGTCCTCTGGCAACTAAAACCGATTTTTTATCTTTTTGTTCATTCATTTCATTGTCTAGATTTAAATTTAAAGTTTTAAATTGAGACATATTTTGATGAATGTATATCATTTGTTTATGTAAACAGCTGACTTGTGCTAGGCAACCTTCAAATTAGTTTAATAAATCATGTCTCAACTGGGCTCTCCTCTCTACTGTGCTGCATAAGACTGATAGGGAGCCGTAATATTTGTGCAGGAGATGCACTTTCTTTTGGTGAAAGCAATTTCCCTTACATTGCATATTCTTTAACTTTAAAACAGTCAGCCAGCATTGCAAGCAATTCATACAATCTATTGCCTCATCAATAACACATTCAGAGAGAAGGCTAAATGGTACAATGAAAGAAGTGAAAGCTTACACACGTTTGTTTCCGCACATGATGTTGGGGATGTGTTTTTTGGTATTTCCAATTATAAATATATATATATATATATATATATATATCTTACTGAATTAAATTTTTATGGTATTAAAAAGTGAATATTTTTGTGATTCATATTGACCTTCCCAGTGTTTCAAATTAGGCTGCAGTGCAGAGGAAACCCATTGTAAATCAGCCCCAGCTCTTATCCTTCTCCTGTACTGTATTCATGAACGCGGATGAATTACTGACTGTAGCAGGTGGCGTTTCTCAAAAACGAGCAAATTAGAATAATACAACATTCACCCAAACCCTCTGTGAGTAAAATCCAAATGATTTATTTTAATATTTGGTTATTAACACAATCCCATATTGCACCTGTGCTTCTTTATATATGCAAATCTTTATTTTATCATAACTGACTTGTAGGTCAAGCTATGGAAATGAGGGGTATCACCCATTTCAGTGATACTTCACCACATGACCAGTGCCAGTTGATGTGCCTTTTAAAACATGGCAGCGAGTCAAAAGATTTGGTTGCAGGTGGACCAAATGTGTGGCAAGGAGCCCTGCTGCCAGATAACCACTTTCTTCGATAGTGGGACTGAAGAAAGTTACTTTATAAGATTTAAACAATTAGGAAGAAACTGACTTGTTTTGAAATGATCTGTCTTTCACTGGTGATTCTTGTTACTGTCAGCATCGGAGTCGTAGTGCTCTGGTTCAATGAAGCACCAGGGTTTCCCGACAAGGAATTATGCTCTCATGTGTACATATTTGATTTCAATGTCATAAAAGGACATAAAAGCTGATTTTTCCATATTTCTAAAGCTGTTTTTCAAAACACATGACTGTGAAAAAGAACAGAAAATTGAAATGTCGTTCAGAATCCCTCTTTTAATATTAATGCTTGTATATCTGTATTATATTTTAGGCTTTTACCCCCAAATGTGAAAAGGAGGAACATGCGATGGTTTACATAAAAGTAGTCATGAATAGTTTATAACTGGGTTATAAATCAGGATGTTTGTGTCATTATTATACAGTTCTCGGTTGTTGGATTGAGGAAGTCAGCTGTGTACACAAGGGCTGAATTCCTGCAAGGTTTAGATGTGCTTCTGCTTCAACACACATGATTCAAACGATCACCTCCATAATCACTAAGCTTCTCCAGAAGCCTGTTGATGATACAATAATTTAAGTGAAGCATGGAAACATCTCAAGTATAAAACAACTTCAGCCCCTGATGACCAGAACTTCATTTCACTGAATTAAAAAAAAAACAACTAAAGATTAGAAAATATTTGATTTAAAATGTGTTCTTTATATTCTGTTGAAAAAAAAGTGAACAAAATGTACAAAAAAGAGTAAAAACATCCAAAACTAGATACAAAAAGGGCAATATTGAGCAGCTGGAGAATATTTTTGTCATATTTTAGTAATAGATTAATGGAGTCAGAGATATATGTAATTAGTGGCCCATTGTCAAAGCAGTAACGATGTGAGATGCTTCATCTGCTTCTTGCCCAAATAGTAAGCATGGATTACTTCCTTGTGTAATGTTTCAAAAATCAGCAAACCATTTGTTTGTAAAGTTCTTGAGATTGTGCTAAGCTAATTTAGTTTACTGAAGGGTAAACAACGTTCTGTTTTATGTGCTACACGCAAAAGCTTACTGTACTCTGAGACAATGTATATGCCTTTGTTCGTCTGTCCCATCATTCTCTGTCTAAACAGCTGTTCCTGTAAAACACAGTGACCACCGAACAACAGGGTGAGATATGCATCCCAAGAATGAGAAGAGATTTCAGCTGTATTTACAGGAAAACAAAAAAAAACATCTTTTTTTATTCTCACAAAACAGGAAAAAAAGAAGCTGCATTTTAAAATGACATGTAATTAGTTGAAGAATATTGTACTTTCCTGCTCAATGTAAAGCCATGCATTTTAGATTTAGGCAGCCCATGTACTTTAATTCATTACATTTTTCAGATGCAATCTGGACTCTTTCAGAAATAGCCCTTTAATTTAGTCCCCAAAACGCTTAGATGTCATCCAATGGGTCCATGAGGACATTGATGACCTCAACACAGTTGGGGGTTTTAATGCAACCAGGTTGCTCTGACTTTAGCATCATTAGCAGCTAACAGTTAGCCAGCTGCAATGTTCTTACAGAGCTCACAACGTTTTTGTATATCGTCATTTACTAAACCTACTTGATGACGAGTCAGCCAAGAGCTTTATGGTTTTGCTTGGCTTTGTTTAAAATTCAAACTAGCTACTCTGAGAACAGCTGGTAGGTGTTTTTTCCCCCCAGAAATTAAAATAAGAAACAAAAAAATGAAACCATGAACAGCTGCTTCCAAAACCCTGGTGTGTTCAGGGTAAACCTAATGTCAGGGTAAGGACACACAGAGCTGTCAAAGAACCACATTGTTCCAAACATAGAAATATATACTTTTTGTAATATTAACACCTTTTGTACATCCAGAAATATATGCAAAACACTGAGTCAGTCAGGTGCTCAGCCCTTTCACTGAGCTACGGTAAAGCAGCTTCCCTGTGCCTTACTATCTAAAGCGAATGTGGATACTTTACAGCTAATTTGCATGTGTGTTAGAAGGTAAATGAAGGTTTGGGTGACACCATCACCCTGCCTCCCCGTATCTCCTCTTTGTACCTCTTTTTCCTCCCCTTGCAGTCAAGCTATCCTCCATTTTCCTCCGCACTAATTAACTGGCAGGATGGTGATTTGTCACGAGACAGAGCTGCCCACCCCTCCATCGCCCTCCAGACTCAGAGGTGTGTTTTCTCTGTGATTGGAACATGTGTTAAAAGCAGGAAGCAGTAACAAACAGCCCTTGAACAGTAGGAGGGGAAGCGCGCGACAGGATATAAACTGGCACATGAGAAAAAGCTGTCATATATGTGCCGCAATCCACTCAGACATCTGGGTTCACTACAAGATATTTTCCCTCCACAGCCCCCTTTAGAAACACACGTGCGCATAAATACGAGCTCTGACTCTCCCGTCAGCCTCTTTAGAGAGACAAACCAAACATGCGCGCCTCAAAGCATGTCGTTTATCTCGTATTGTTTATTGCCCATTCAGGCATTCAGCGCCGTGTTCATGCAAACTCATTTCACAAAGCATTCTCAGCATCTCATTGAGCAACGACTGAGCTTATTTCACAGTGGCACAAAAACGGGGTATTGGAAAGGCGGGTCGGTCGGGGCAGACGGGGGGGAATCAGGACGTAGACAAACAGAAAGCAACCCCAGACGTAAACAGATCGCCAGACAGGCATCCTGCCTTTGGGTTTGTGATTTAGAATACTAACAAGGCATCTGTGCTCACACCAAGGGAGACAAGGTGTGATGTAGAGCAGAGCCGAGGAACAACGAGGGAGAGCTAGCTTACCCTGGAAATCTGACTGTCTGTCTTAAGAGCCTCCCCTGAATTTTCTGTGGCACGTTAGTACCATTTGTGGGATTTTTTATTTTATATTTTTTCTCTTTTTGTACTGACTCAGAATAAAGGAGCAGTTCTTGTGACTTAATCAAAGATTTGATTCTTAAATAAAACCCTACAGATTCTCAAAGTTTACATGAGAATGTGAGAGATTCGTCATCTCTCCCACCAAGGCTCCTGTATGTTATCCCATGCAAAGTAGTTTAGCATGTGATTATTAATCCAATTCCTCTGCTGTCATTTGGACTAGTGCTTCAAACAGCTTGTGGCATCTTTCAAGTCACATTAAAATGCTCAATCAGATTTAAGGGTCTCCAATTACCATCTCCATGGTGATTAGAGCTCATTTTAAGACGAACGCTCTTCACATAATTACCAAAGAGATGGCTTTTTGCGTATTTTTCCAATAAAATGTTATCCAGTGTTCACTCTGAGTAGCAGAATGATCACAGACAAAAACCCATGTTGAAGCTTTTCAGGATGGAAAATTATTGTGCTTTTAGGCGCATTTAGAATAAATCAAGATGACAGTTGATTTTCAATTGGCTTTAAACCTTTGTCCTTATTCAAAAACAAATTATTTTAAGATGTGCTACTTTATAATAAATCAAACATTCTGTGAAAGACAAAGTCTGTGCAAAAAAGCATTTATGGGTCAAATCCACTGTCCATGAACTTTTACATTTATTTTTGCTTTGTTTTTATAACTTTTCTATCAACTAATTAAGATAAATCAACACAGTACTGGAGTACAAAAAATGGAAAATAAAAGACTTACATCTTCAAATCATCTAACATTATTCTCTTGTTTTCACATGTGGCTCTTTCAATTCAAACAACTTTTAAGCCAGTGCTTTTTATAGCAACGTAACAAATTTGCTCCTATTTCAATTTAAAACATAGAGAATCCTCCCGTAATCTATTATTTTAATAACACGGTACACACTGAACCTATGGATAGGAAGGCTTCTTTAATTTAGCTGCAGATAAATGATTGATTGATAATCAGATACACATAAGTTATTAAAAACAAAGCATATACTATTTTAAAGCTCACACATCACATGTTTATTATGTCAATACCTATTGTCTTCATGAACTCAATACTAGGTCTAATTTTTTATTTCTTCTAAAATATCTACTGTATTCCTGTCATAAGCTTTAATGACTATAAAACAATGCCTGTTGTATTCCTGTCATAAATTTCTATAACCTTTTATCAGCCTTTATGACCCTGAGCAGGCAGGGTTGGGTGGGTGGGGGGACATTAATCAGCATCTCTCTTCATATTTCTGTCTTCCCATTTCTAAATTTGCTCCTACCAAGACAAATAAACTATGGTGCAAAGGTTAAGCAGACTCTGGGTCAGTTCAGCTCTCAACCAATTTATACCCCTATTTCAGACCTTTGTGTTGTCGTACGAAGAAAGATGGTAGCAATAAATCATTAAGAACGGTAGCATCACTGCAAGCTGTACCTGTTCCTGAGGTTTAACTGCAACTAGATTTTTTTTAATCTTATTTTCAGAAACAGTTTAAAGTTAATTGTGTTAATTATACTGACAGTATTCTGTGCAAAACTTGTGATCTTGCACTTTTACTCTAACACTGGGTTTAACAATTGAGAAACTGGGTGCAGAGTGCTAGCAAAGTAGCAAGAGTCTCTGATGTGTTCTCCATTCCAGTGAACCTTGGAAGCTTTGCTGCTCGGTAATCACAAAAATGTGTGGATTTTTTCATACATCATAGATAAATAGCTTCTGTAGTAATGCAGAAGCTAGTAAGGTTCCCATTTGTGTATTTGTGTATTAAAGTATGTTTGAACTATTAAAATAAGCAATAATAATCAGCTTTAGATGAGGACCGCAGAAAGACCGGTCTTTCTGCGGTCTTTCTGCATGGACTTGTAGTTTTCAGCTGTTCACCTTTAATATGCTGCTAGAAAGCATGACAGTGGAGAAACAGTTTACCTGCAACAGTAGGTTGTTTCTCTGCCATTATTAGGACATTGAGCAGCGTGTACACAAGGATGATTTCCAGTGCTGAGACCTTCCTCTTGAATGTGACTGGTTGTTTCTGAGTGGGAGCAAATCATGTCTGCAGATGTCTGGACCACAGGGAGAAGCCAGAAGAACTTGAATCTTTCACAGATTGTAATTTTTTATTTATTATTTTAAATACTGTTGTAGCATAGTTCTGACAATTATGGAAAGAAACATATTGTTTATAAAGGTTATATAGTCCATATTTTCTGATCCCCATTTGGACTCGTTGACTCTCATAAAATATGACAGGTTATGATATTTTTTATGATGATGACTTTAAAGAATGTTTCAATTACTAGAAAATTACTATGATCAACCATTTGCCAGTGTGTATTTATTTAAAGCTTATCTCTATTCTGTTTACATAAGACTTTTGGAACCCAAAAAAAATGGTCATGGTTGACATGAAATGGGGCTGCACAGTGGCGCAGTTGGTAGAGCTGTTGCCGTGCAGCAAGAAGGTTTTGGGTTCAATTCCCTGCCCCAGTCTTTCTGCATGGAGTTTGCTTGTTCTCCCTGTGCATGTGTGGGTTTTCTCCAGGTACTCCAGTTTCCTCCCACAGTCCAGAAACATGACTGTCAGGTTAATTGGCCTCTCCAAATTGCCCCTAGGTGAGAGTGTGTGTGGATAGTTGTGTGTCCTGTGTGTCTCTGTGTTGCCCTGCGACAGACTGGCGACCTGTCCAGGTGACCCTGCCCCTCGCCCGGAACGTCAGCCGGAGAGGCACCAGCAACCCTCCCAACCCCATCAAGGGACAAGGGTGTAAAGAAAATAGATTATACAAACACAGAAAATTGTGAAGCGGCAAAATGGCAACACGTGAATACACAGGGGTACAAATCGGGGACATTTTTGAAAGACAGCTCAGGAAACTCTGCACCAGTTTTGCATTAGTAATTTTCAGGCTTATTAAGCAGAGAAACAATGACAGGAGAGAATCAAGTCTTTATCCCCTGTTGGTTCCCTGAGCATAAAACTATGAAGGATTTTGTGTGTTCGGCTGATTACTGCAGAAATGAACTGACACAAAGGGTTTGAGGTTTAAGAAATTGAGGCGTTAATTCTAGAATATTTTTCACGCATAATTTAAAAAGTAATGGGCCTGACATTTGAAAGTGCAGTTATGGATTTATACTGCCATATGACGAGGTTGTTTCAGTGTTTGTCAAACTGCCAAGATGGAGGTTTTCCCTGCACAAAGGCCACAAGAACTTGAAGCCTCTTTTTTGAGTTCCTCCATTAAGGCGGTCTGCTTGTAAGTCTACACAACATCTAGTTGCTATTCACCAGCGGCCCTGTTAGACAACAAGCTAATGTCAAGGTTAAGCAAACATTAACACGACAATATTGCAACCAGACTTACATCTCAAGTGTAAGTACATAAAAATGTTGTGATATCCTGTAGGTGAATTTCTTACATGCTGTCATATGTAAAATAGTGTTAGTTGAACCATCCGTTTTCAAGAATGCAATATTAGAAAAGTTGATATTACTGAGAGATGTTTATTTAAATAAGGACAGCTTTCTGTGAGTGTTGCTTTGAGAGGTCATTGTGACTAGACAGGTGATAAATTCAGTGAATTTACCTTTTCATTTGTCTCCTCTTCAGGTCGTTCCGTATTCAGGCTCGAATTATCGGTTTATACTTTGAACTATCAAACCATTTTAAGTGTTTTACTAGAGCTGCCAACCTTTTGTCCTTCTTTAAAAAATGCTAATTCGCTCTTTAGTTTGCATAGTTTATTGTACAAGTTAGAAGTGGCTTATGCTTCTTGAATATTTTTATGACAGTGTTATTGCAACACAAGAGTTAATTACACATCTAATTTTTATATCCAACACATTAATTTGATTTTTATATAAAGTCTAGAAATATGAATTAAATATCAAGTAATGATATTGCAACTCAGCTCTTTATAAAAAAAGTTACACTGGGAATACAGTATAGCAAGGGAATATTAGCTGGTTTTCAATGACTTTCAGTTAATTTTATATATTCAACTTTTTTTTTTGCATAGAAAATTTAAAAGAGAAATCTGTCAAATCATTCAAACACCTTATTCCCTTCCACAGCCGACTGCTTTTAGCTGGAGATGACAATCAAATTTAAAATAAACTTTTCACAAGACACTGGGCTACAAAAGATTCCGCTTTTTAATCTTTTTCAATTTCTTCTTTTCATTTCTCTTTGGTTGTAAATTGCAGTTATTGTTTTAGGTTTAAAGCCACTGAAAGTTTGTCAACCGTAGATTGATAAGTGGCTCTAATTTAGTTCACAGAACATCGAACATCGACCTGTGATTCTTAAAAGGAAGAGTGAGATATTCAACTGCTAACAAAGATGATCCTACACAAAATCAAATGTGACAGTAAAAATGAAATGACCAGTAGATGCATATTTGGTGACCATGTCAGTGAAACTTAGGACTTTTTAAAATTATTATTTTTGAGTGAAATTTCTTATTGACTCACTCTAATATAATGTAATAATATTTTTTGTTACATCTTTTTGAATATAACGTGACAATTTTGATCATTATCATGTAACACCACACATCATAATACAAAGTGGCGACACTGTTTTACATGAGACCATGTAAATGCTCCTTATCAGCTATATAGTTCTGTATGACCAATAAAAAGACAAAGGAAACTGCAAATGTTGAGCTGAGGCACTGAACAAATACAGCTTAAACTGAGATGTACAAACAAAGAGTCACGATCATCTCACTGTAGTTTTCATGCAGAACCGATGACTTCTACTGTTTGTTTTGTTATTTTCTGCTCACTTTTTCTTTCTAGCTGTTGTTTTCTCTCTCTCAGTTAAAGCCGTTCTTTGCTCGTGGCTTTTGTGGTGCATCACCCTGATCGTGAGTTTTCCACATGAGTGGAACATTACAGACAGGTATCGATTGAAACCATGTGTAAAGTAAGCTGATGGCATTGACAAAACATATATGCATTACTCATAACTGGCTCACTTGTGTGCAAGAATTTGTTAAAATGGTCACTCAGAAAGAAATCCTTTAATTGCTTTTGCTAAGCTTTGAAACAGGATTTGCTTGCATTACGTCCACTGTGTAAGGCAACATAAAAACGCCTAAATCTCTTTAAGACATGAAGTATTCAGGATGATTATATCAAACATTATCTAAAGAAAGTAGCTTTAAGCGACCATTTTCTCATAAGTGTTTTAAGATAAAACATCCATTTCTTTACAATAAGCAGCCTATAACAGAATGACATATTTCACGATCGAGTATCTATGATAGTTGCAGGGAGATCTGTAGGCATCAGCAGTGCTTGCATATTTACTTAGTGATGAAGGAAAATATTTGGAGGGAGATTGGACTGTGTTTATTTAAGTGCTCCAGACATGGCAGCCTTCCTTCAGCTCCAGATCGTATGGCGCCCGTATCATGCCAAGAACTCTTCAGCCTGTTTTCTTCCACCGGGACCTGGCATTCCTGTCTGTCATGTGCTATCAGTGAGGCTGCAGGCGCTGCTCAGTCCTGCCCAGCTCCTTCCCCCTGTCTCTCCTCCTTCCCATCCCGCCCGTATTCAACACCGTCTCTGTGTTTTTCCCCCTCTGCCATCCCAGCTCACAGCAAGCCATCTGCTTTGTACCGTTCATCCCTTCATCTGTCTAGGTTTCCCGCTTCTAAACTTGCCTCATCTCAAAGTCTCCTAAGATGATGTTTCCCTGCTGAGCTCTGGTGCTTCTTGGTTGAATTGTCTCAATTCGGATGTTAAATCACACTGTGTGACTCTTTTCTTGCCTCCTTTTTGTCTCGCAGATGTAAGGAGGGCTACCATGGACTACGCTGTGACCAGTTTGTACCCAAATCTGACGCCATCTTGTCTGATCCAAGTAAGCTCTCTCTTATGTTTCAGTTGTTGTTGTTTTTTTGTATGGTGATATGCAGTACCATAATTTTTTTTTTTTGGACATATCTAACTGTTTCAAATTAATATTTGACAACGACTGAAAACAAAACCTATCCATAGGAGTATATGACCCTTTGTAGAAAAGCAGATGACAAAATAATTGACAAATCCCTCTGAAAAGAACAACTAAGCAATTTTAAATGCAATGGGGTCCCATCCAGCAAACGGTGTGACCAAACATCAGGAGCACCTGACGTTGTAAAATCACTCAGAGGTTCATCCAGAACATCTGGAGCACTGCAAACATCACTATTCTCGGTTAAGGTAGACGCTCATTATTCGACAACAGAAAGCAAACTGGGCAGAAATTTAGGAGAGTTGAAGCAAAATCTGTAAATCTACTTCTAAACCCTCGGATTAAGGTTAGTCATGTGTCCAAAAATACCATCCATTATGGATAGGAGAACAGATCAAAACTCCTCCATAGCGATATAATGACTCTTTGGAGTCATTGCTGCCAAGAGTGGCACAAACAGATATTAGGTTTATGGGGTGATTACTTTTCCACACAGAGGCAGGTTGCTTTGGAAAGCTTTTACCTCTAATAAAATAAATCAACATTTAAAAACTATCAAGACTACTTTGTTATGGCACTGTACCGCAAGAAAACAAATGCAGAAGAATGTTATGCCTTAAGAATATTGTGACCTCAACTCAATTTGTAATATCAAATATGCACAGGGTAAAAACACACAGATTTTAAACTCTTATATTTAATTCAAACTTTTTTTCTTTTTTAAAATAGCTAATTCTCAGTTTCCTAAGGCGAAATCTCTTGAATATTTTAGAACAAGTACCACCTCACTAAGAAACACCATCCTGACAGACATTTTTGAAACATTGTCGCAGCAGGAGTTATACTCTCAATGTTTGTGATGTAAGAAAAACAAAGGCAGAAAATACTTTGATCAAGTGGCGCTGCTCGATAGATTGAAAGATGCAATTTCCCCACAGATGTTGAAATTTCAAACTCTGAGGCTAGAAATGGTGACAGAGAGGTTCTTAGAAGTTAGTGGGAAAGAAAGTCAGACACGCTCCTGTCACAAAATCTCATTTTGGCCACCTTGTTTGTAGAATGCCGTGATAGTGACAGTTGGTAGAAAACAGTGCTATAGTGCAAAGTAGGACAAAACCCCTTTTTGTGTACATGATGATTCAGTCTTTGAGAATAAATTTATATTAGCATTGCTAACAGTAATGGTCTGATCAAATCAGCCACCTAGTCACTTGTTTTTCAGCTTGGAAAACACAAATAATTTGGGTTAGCTGCTATTGATTCATTTACTTCTGAATAGACTTATTAGATCTGATTAGTTGATTCATTCATATTCACAAATAATATACACCAAAGCTTCTTGAGTACTACCAAGGGGAACTTACGTACCAGCAGTGGTTCTTTTCCCACAGTTTGACAGCTATGGTTCTTGGGCATCACATAGAGTCTCCATGTCCTAGTGAAAGCTCTGCGGTGTAGTTAAGAAATACAGCAGACGTCAGATGTACAGAGCAGAAACCTTGGGGCCCGGTGCCACTGGGCTCCCACTGGGCCGTGAACTTCACAAACTCACACTGTTTCAGGGAGCGACTTGGCTCCTTTACTCAGAGAGTCGGAGAGAAAACTTGAGTGCCATGGCTTTCTGCTTCCACTAAGCCCTTTGAGAGTCCATTAATGGGGTCACAAGCTATTGCCTCGAAGCATGTTTATACCCTCACATGACACACAATTTTCACTCTGGGACTCATTTTATCTTCTATAGGAGTATGTCAATTCTCCTGTTTAACTGGCTTAGGGAGCTTTTATGTTCTTTTAGCAAAAACTAAAGCTTAGTTGCTTTTGTGTACAAATGCAGACACATGTGGGCACAATTTATTTGGAGGCACAATTATGTGCTGCTTTCTTTTATTTTGCTAAAATCTTTGGTAAAAAAACACAAACGTTTGTAAAAAAAAAAAAAAACAGTGCATGGAATATAAACACTTTTGCATATTGTTTGAAATTTAATTTACATGTGGGAAATACAAGATAGCAGAACTCGACTCTCACACACAACAGCAGTAACCAGGAGTTAGAAAGCTGCATTTGCACCATAGCAGCAAATACTCTATTAGTGGTTTGCTGCAGCTGGATTAGTTTGATTCAGTAATTACCCACCTTTTCATCCAGTGGCCCCATAAAACAATGGGAACAGCTATTAGGAAGCCATCAACCGCATTTAGGAGGTGTGGTCAGCGAGGCAAATTGTCGCTTTTACACACACTGAAATTATTTTTTAGCAACCTGTTATCTGCTAACAGGCACAGACATTTCTGAACACATTTGGTTGTGTTGTGTGTTTGGGCTTTAATTGCTGTGATTTATCACGTGGCATGTTGTGAATAGTGAAACTATTCAGTCATTTCCATGCAAATGTCTTGTTGTAGATTGAAAAACAGAAAGTGATTAAACATTTTAAAGTCTAAATAAACAAAGAGAATAGAGATGCCTTCAAACACATGCCCATATCGCTAAACAGCTTTGGGTTATTTGGTATTTGTGGTTTAAAGGAATTGTTTGATCGTTCATTCACCATCTTGCTAAATTGAAAATAATGCCATTGATTGGCTGGACACCCAAAAGCAGATGCTTCCTAGTGCATATTAACGTATATTTGGTGTTTGAACTGGACAGTTCACGGACCTTTCACTCATTTCAGTAATTTGTGGCTTGTTCCCTAACCCTCACGAATCCCAATAGTTTCCAAATAATTGTTTTAGTCTAAATGTTTGAACCAAACTCTTTCATGTTTGCACTTTATGGCTTTTGTTCGTACACTTGTTCACATGTTGGAAAATGAACGAGAACGAGAAGATGCTCCCTAAAACTTGAGGGGCTGAAATTGTCAATAATTATCCTATTCTCTAGGACCAACAGACTGACTGGGCTTTACCCATCAGAAAGAGTCCCGCTCCATAATCCTCTCTGCACTAAAACCAAGACTCCCTCATTGGATTGTGAGAGAAAGAGAAGGAGACATGATTCATCCCTCCAGAGAAAAACATCTGCCTTACAGTGTAGAGGTGGCGTTCTTTACGCCTCTGCATCCCATGTACTGCATTGCACTTGTTAATGTAAGGCTCGACTCCAGCTGCCCAGGAAACCCATTGCATACCCTCTCTGTGCTCTGCTCTTCAGCTAATGTGAAGGTCACATGAAATTTGGAGGTCTGCAGCTATTGACTCTGATTTCTACCTCTACCACTTTGTGGCTGAGTTACTGTTGTTCTCAACCGCTTCCTCTTTCTGATGAAGCCAGTAACAGCTGACTGGCATACGGATTTGACGGTAGCATCCTGGAAACTGACCCATTCTTCCATAAAAATATTTGTTTGAACATTCTGCATGCTAGATTTTATAGACCTTTGGGAATGAAAACGATTAAAACACCTGAATTCAATAATTCAGCGCGGCGAGCAAATAATTTATACTGTATCAGGTAGTTATTGTTGCACCTTCATCTTTCAAGAAACCGAGGGGATGACCCAAAGAACTGGGCTCTGGTTACAAACACCAATTCATTTGCTGTGGATGGCAAATTATAATTTAATTTGGTTTATCGACCTGCCATTTTTTATTCTTGTTTTATACTCATTAATTGCACCTTTGATTATTTTTGGTGTCGATTTTTGTTGTAAGCTAAGAACATGTCCAGGTATGGAAAAGCAAAATTTAAATTATTGTCAGCCTTAAAATATTATAATTTACCTGTTATTTCCTAAACCTAAAATCTTCCCAGAATGCCAGAATCTCAGTAAATTTGTTGCATCTGAGCTGTTTACTAGATTGTGTGGTTTTCTCAAAACAACATAATGTCCATATTTATTCACAGCAGCTTTCACCAAAAATCCAAAAGATAAACAGCAAAGATTTTAAAGAGCAATGAGGCCTATTTGGATCTATGTTGATAGAGACTGATCTAAAATTTACCCAGATTATGGAGGGTTTGGGGGGATAATCCGGCTTTCTAAAGCCAAATCATGTAATGATATACACATACATGCACGCACTAACAACAAATACAAGTGGAAGAGGTCCCAGTGAAATTAATTTCATTGTGTCCACGTGTGTCTGTTTTTATATGTCCAAAGTTTGCTTTTTTATTTGTCGAAAAGGCGGAATTATACACAAATCATACTGGGAAGTGCGAAAAAAAAATTCTCTCTCCTCGCATCCGTTTAGGCTTTTAGCTTTATTTTTTTCCCTCTGAATCAATATTTGAGCATCTCACAGACACAAATCTTTCCTTGCCCCTTATCCTGCTTTTGTATTGACTGGGAAAAAGACTCAAAAGAGCAGTCTGGACCGGCTTTGCGGGCAATGGCGCTCCGTCATTCTCACATCTTTACAGAAGGGTGAGAAACAGAAACTGCTGTGCACATCACAGAAGCACAGGGACAAAAGGAGGAAGACACTCTCTGCCCAAGACTCCAGCTACAGGGCTTTTGAATTCAGCTGAAAATGAGCTTGGAGGAGAGGACCGGGGGTCTAACAAGTCTGTGCACAAGGAGGAAGTAGTGGGGGTCTTTAATTGGAGGAATTTAAGGGCAGGAAGACGGCAATTTAGTTTGTGCTTGGTAAACAACCCGAACAAATTTCTCTTTTAACTCTGGGTAGGTTTGGAGTTTGCCACTGGTGAGGTGGCACCTCTGAGACTGCAGAGGAAGAACATCAGGGAGTTTTTAGCTTTACTTAGTAGAGAAGAAAATAATAATTTGAAGCATTTTTCTCCTGTTGATATTCAGCCTGGAGTAAGAATCCACACAGGACATTGAGTTCAGCTGCACACATAGGCTTATCAATTGCTTGCTCATCCAAAAGAGGACGGGGATTAAGAATTTGATTCACTCCTTTCATTGTCTCTCCACCTCCAGCTTGCTACTTCCTAATCGAGCTAAAAGCGCTTCACATGATGCACAGGTAGGCTCCAAGCTTGCTCTAGGCTCCCAGGAGATGCCACAAATGATTCCCAGGGGCGATTTGAGTTACCACTACCATGTATTTCAGAGGCTGCGCATATCATGATTGGTGCATTTCCTCAGTCAAGGCAGCGCCAGAGGAAGAGACGTGCATCAGCGTTGTAATGACATCATCTGCTGAGGCCGTGAGAGTGAAGGCGATTTAAAGAAAAGAGGTGGCCGCTGTTGCCTAGGGCGATAGTAAAAGAAAGGGATGAATGGACCATATAGATCAGGTAGCATCAGGATGGTACTGTGTTCACCTCTGTGGCCTTGCCAAGTGCCTGCAACATAGAAACAGTAGATTGCGATAGTTAAAAAAAAATGCACCTATGTTTTTTATCATGAGGTAAAATCTATATTTATTTTCTCAAAGGAAAAAAAAACATTCAGTGTTGAGGTTTGATTGATTGTAGCTGCTTTAGACATGAGTAGTATCTGGGAGTTTGTCATAAATCCTTCTGAAATCGCAAAATAATCCTCGAAGCTGATGAAGGAAAATGGAACCTCCGTTTTATAAAGACTGAAAAACTGTTTTATTTACCTTCTCCTGTAAATTTCTTTACTCATCTGTTCACTTGCGTTTGGTCAGACTTTTAGTGTGTCTAATTATTTAGAGTTGAGAAAAAAAATGAATAGGTCTTTTATTGCAAAAAAAATAATCATACACTTCTGACACATCTTCAGAAATATATTTAATTTATAAAGCGGAGAGAAAAAAAATCAGAATATTAAAGGTTTGACATGTCTGCAGTTTTAAACAGCATAAAGAGAGAGGGAACTTTGTCCATCCCTCCTTGCACATTCTCTATAGATTGTGCAGTCCTGCTGCTTTTCTCAAGCAGTTTACTCTTTAGCCTTTTATAGGACCCAGATACCGTCTAATGGGTGACATGGCCCCAAGATGCCACTCTTTACTTTACTGCAGTTGTCTAACAGTGAGCTTTGGAGATATTTTTACCTTCCTCTTTGTGTGAGGTGACAAAATAGACGTGTGTGTTCAGCCTACTGGCCAGTGGCTATAAGAGAAATGACCTTCTAACTCATATTTACACCACATGGAAGCAGAAAGTTATGTTTGAGTTACATTTACCCAATAGACCAAATAAGCTATGGCGAAACGTGTGGCAGTAGTGATTTTGGGATGAATAATTCCTTCCCTTAATGGGATTTTTGTGAATCAATATATAGAAATTTAGAGCACATTTAGAATGATAGTGCATTACAACAGTAAAAGATTATTTTTACATTTTGTAAAGTGGTTGGGATTTTATGTGACTGCCTAACAGGCAGCAATGCAAAACGGTGAACTGCTATGAAAAATGTTTATGGTTTTAAGCATTTTCAATGATAAAAAATGAAAAGTGTTGACTGCATGTTTATTCAATTGCCCTTTTCTTTGACATCCCCTAAAATAAAAGGGAAAGCACTAATTTAGTAATTAGTCTATTTGTGTTTAATTCATGGTCAGTATAATTATAGCTGTTAAGTGAAAGCATCAGAGGTTTGTTAGAGAACAAAAAATGTCAGGAAGACCAAGGAACAAAGAAGGGTCCAGCCAAAGGTCATAGAGAGATAAAGTGTTAATCCCTGAACTTCTGAACGTTTATCGTTCAATCCATTGTTCAGAAATGAAGAGTGTGACGCAAACGCAGATTTACCAAAACATTTGTGTCTGCTTAAACAGACAGACAGGGAGAGCATTATTTAGAGAAGCAAACAAGATGTCTGTTGTAACCTACAGCTCAGGAGGACGAATCTCTGACGAGGAAAAACTACAAACCCGTGACAAGCCTTAAAACTAAAAACTCACTAGCACTCGCCATTCAAACTGCCTGAGCTCCGGTAATGACGAATGGACAGAGTCTCAAGACTCTAACTGCGCCAAGCTGCTAAAAAAAAGAGGTGGCTTTCTAAAGTTATGACCCAGGCAGCTGAATACAAATACTCTCCACACTTTTTATTTTTGTATTTGTAAGAGTTCAGACAACTACTCATCATTGTTGTTAGAGAATTTATCTTTGTATTGTATCATTGTTAGCACTGATGCAGCAAGATGTCTGTGCTCCAATACCCTCTTAATAGATTTAGATAGCTACATTTCCACAAGTAATTTGGTTGTTTTTTTTTTAGAAAATTTCCAATTTTATATTTATACATTAAACGCTTATCTGTTTCATCCATGGTCAATAAGTTGGTAGATTGGCCAATAACTACTTCAGCTAAAGGCCTGGCTCACAACCATTTATTATATCTTACAGAAATGCAATTACAGCTGTAAATTATGCATTCTGGACAGAATAATGTTTCCTTCTAGCAGATACAGGGGTTTGTTGTTGCAACGGGTAAAGAATACATATTTTATGATAACAGTAATGGTTTTTCTACAGCATCCTGATGATTTCTGGAAGTAAACTTGTGCTTTGAGCACATTCAATTTTGATAACTATGCTTCTGTCATTCTGTTTCAGAATCGAGTGGCTGTATTTAAAAGAACCGTTTAAAAAAATCCCACACTTCAATACAGCTGCATATCCATTTGTCTTCTGCTCAGATTTCACAGCTCTAACAGATTTCCAAATTTTTCTTTCTGATATGCGGTCTTTTTAACATACCCGGCACATAATCTGTCAAAGCTTGGCAAGCCTCGCTCTACTTAAAACTCTGACCACCTCTGTCGGAAAAGCAATTACCAGTGAGGGCTTCATTTTAATTTAAATAAGATTACATTACAGTGACATGAAAAAAGGGGGACTGTCAGGATGGGAAGAACATGAGTGCTCCCTTTTATCTGTTTCCCCAGCACTGGGATTGTGGGACAGGACTTAGCTGCATAAAGAAAGACTGTGTGTGTCTGAGAGAGTGAGACAGAGGGAATAGGGACAAAAGGTGTTTGTGTAAAGGGTATCTGTTGCAGACAAAGAATAGTAGGCAAGAGCATTACATGCCGTGTGGATGCACATGTATGTAAACGTAATTTAGTGTGATGCATCCTGAAGCAGCCAGCTTGTGAAGAGAACAATTACTGCAATGCCTCAGGCTCGAATCAATATAAAAGGCCTGTGCAAAGAGGCATCAGTGGCATAAAGCCGCATGATGTGTCATTTTTAACTTTTATTTTCACGATCCCTAGCCTAAGCTCCTTCTCCCCCCCCCACCATTATCTCTGCTGGTTTCTGTCTTAATTTAAGGCTACTACAGGCTGGGGAATTCAGAGGATCACGCTGAAGCATTTTAAGCATATTTTGGGGGCTTGCTGGCTCATTACAAAGTGCAAAAGAAAAAGTCATTTGGGAGAAAGTTGTCAAAAGAAGTTTATGGTGGGTTTGCAACACACGCCTATGCCTATAAGACAAATTCTGAGCAGCGAGGTTTTAGCATTTTGGCTGCAAAAACCTTTCTCAGGTGTCGGAGTTGGTTCATCCTAAGTTTTCCTGCTTGGGGTGTCTCAGTTGTTGACACCACAGTTTCTGTAGCGTCAAGGGAGGGATGAGGAGAATAATGTCCTCATGCTTAAAACATGCAAAAGATACAAATGTAAATGTTTTCTCTGTTAGCATTTAGTTTTTTTCTATTATTGGCCATTCTGATATCAGCTGTGGAATTTATTGATATGTATGACCTGACAATTATTTATCTTTATTAAGGATAAAAAATATATGTTGAATCTGATACCATCACAATTCATCACAGTTTAGTAATGTAATAATTTGTTTGGTGTCATTATTCTTTCAAGAATCAGCCTTGTGTTCCTCTGTAAAAAGAAAAAAAAAACAGAAAGAAAATACATTGTTCCACAAGAGTAAACACACAAAAACCATAATACATTTACATATAGACAATAATGTTCATGCGTTGTCATTGAATATCTTAATCCTGACCTGAATTAGGTGGTAGAGGTGATGGGTACTCCTAAAATATCAGATTTGGCATTTTGTTTGCAAACACAACAGTCAAATCTGGCTTCTCACCAATAACCTCAGATTGTTTTACTGTGGTTACATTTTAAAGCAACATTAACTTTTAATCACCACATTCAGCAACATCTACTGCAGCACAGGGTCAAAGCTTTCATTTAAAAAAAGATTTCAGACTTTCAAACCATTGCTGTTGGATTTTTTTCAGCATGTTTGTTCTGAGGAACAATGACAGTGTCTGGGAAATGTGTTGCTCATTGAAATGGCAACGGCGTTAATTCCCAAAACTGTCAATGCAGTGTGTTTACCGTGGCACTTAATGATTTTATAAAAGAAAATAAAGTTATCCTTTCACAGACTGAATAGAGTGTTGAGGGTTCAGTCAGTTGACAATGACCCTGCGTTCTTGTATTACTCCATAAAAATGGCATTTTGGCTCCACGCACTACAGTGGAGAAAAATACAACTCCTTGTCGATCCTTGGTTTAATAGAAAATCTCTTCCACATTTCAAAAGATAGCTTGTATTGTTATTATGTGTGAGTGTTAGAATGAACCTGCTCTGAAACCACTTTTTTGGTCTGAAATCACTGTTTTGTTGTCCCATTATTTTATTTTATTTATTTATTTTTTAACATTGCAGGTGCTATGTCCTTAGCTGGTTACAGCTGCATGAATTAACAAAGTCAAAATGCTGGGTTTGCAAATGATAACAAGCATTCTGACTTCGCAATTCAACATTAACAAATGTTCAAGTTATATCAGACTGTGCTGTAGTTGACTTTCAAGTTTTTTTTTGCTTTTAAATTTTTCTATTATGACGTATTATTATTATGTAAAATCCACTTTTTGCATTATTTCTGCTTCCTTTTGAGCCTTTACTGCTTCTATGAAGAGTTCAAGCACTTCATAAAACCACCTGGCAATTTTCTGGTAACATGTTGCTGTTTTCTGGTTTCTGGAAAACGAGCCATTTCAAAACCCTCCTGGTTATTAGGTCACTGCCCTGTTACTTAGCAACCCCAGCAAAGCCGAGCCCCAACTCCAGCTCATCGTCTCTCTGCATGTTGCTCAATGGCTGTTCTGCTGTTGAGTTACCATTCTGAAACCGATTGGTGCATCCCTGATGGATGTGCAGGAGGCTCTACTTTCTCTGCTTCTGGGTCTGGCTCATGGTAAAAGATGTACTGTTGCTCAACCGCTTGCAGCCATTTTCACATGTGAAAAGTGAATGTAAATGTTGAATTGGGGTGTGTGGCCAGCAGCAGCTTATTGGGATTTAAATGGACAAGAGGCCCTAAAACAGATCATTCTGAAAAGAGCTCATGATAGGCTGAACTGAGCAAAGTGGAATTTCATTATCAGAGAATGACTTTGTGAAAAAAAAGGTAATAAACATGTTTTGTGTAGCTCACAGACCTATCCAGTCCTTACTTGTGTAAGGAAGCATGATAGTATGAGGGCAGTGCAGCGCTGTCCAGAATCGGCATACGTCACTACACTTAATTGGCCATTGCTACCCTGTCCACAGACCTTAGTGGAAATGCAGCAGACCATGGCTAACGGACTACGGCTAACCAGACTATTGCTGTGGAGGTTCCTGGAAATAATTTCTGGGGAAGGATTGGTTTAATTGAATACAGTTTGATTCAAACTTGTAGTAACAGTTTTTTTGTTCTCTCTTTCTTTTCTGTCTCTCTCTGTCTCTCTCTCTCTCCATATCTCTGTTCACCCTGTTTACGGTTTGACCTCCGTTGGAGCAGCGGACGAACTTGGGATTGAGTTCATGGGTGAGACAACTTTTTTTTTTTTTTTTCCCCCATCGACTTTGCAAAGTGCTTAGTCTTTCATGTGCCTCACATCTGCGAAAAGGCTCATACAAAACACAGTCCGGAGCAACAAGGCCGCTCACCTTGGATAAATTAATGTGGGCCAGTTGCTATGGCAACACCGTGGCGGAAAATTAGGTGTATTCTGTCTGCATGAAGAACTGAGCTGTTAGGGGAAGAGTGATTTAATGAGCATGCAGCTAAGACAAACGGCACCGTGCTTTGTTTACTCATCTTCCATATGTTTGAAGATTCATTTAGGCATCAATTTCAGAAAGTTAAAACAGTGGACAGACTGCCAGCGTAATGAGATATGTCTTATACTTGCAATGGGAAAAAAAAAAGGATTTAATACTCAAAAAGTCAACACAGGATATTTGAAGAAGTGAAAAAAAAACTTGCTGAATTATTTTTCTCTCTACACCTTGCACATGGCCATCTGACAAATTATGATGTAAAAGAAATAAAACCTGATGCATGCACACGTTGCCAGACTTTCTTTATTTTATGCAGTACACTTTCTTTGCTCTTTGCCTTGCTTTTGATACATAAAACCAAACATATATATGGATTTACATGGGTATTGCACATCTGCCATGTCACACACGTGATCCAGAAATCAGATCTAATCAGAAGAAAAAGCCAACTCTGCACACAATCTGAAATAACTTCAGAATCCTTTGCAGGTTAGTAAATTTACTATAGGGAATGCATCCAAGATTGATCAATGATAGAGGATTTTTCAAGAGAAACAATATGAATTATAACCTGATTCCTCTTCAACATTGCAGGTGGATCTGTGGGTACTTGCTGTGTAAGTACCCAGATCTGTGGGTACTTGCTGTGTAAGTACCCACAGATCTGTGTGTGGTGATGTGAAGCATAGCCATGTTTGATGCAGGATGGAAAACTCTAAATATGGTTTTCTTGTACTCTTTAGTCCAGCCGCTTGAGCTTCACATCTCGCTGGTTCACTCTGATGTATTTCGGGCTGAATACCCCATTTTGTCATGGATACTTTAGCACGGCCTTCATTATGCACTTTCATCAAAGCCAAATGTAAAGTGGCTGTTATGGTATTGCTGGCCATACGGGATTGTCTTGTCTTTGTGTCAGTACAACATAGTTTAGCCAGTATTGCTAGGGCTGTTCACTTTGTTCCGTTCCCTAACATGCTCTCGCATCTAATTTCAACACTGCCTCGTAGGCATCCAGCATGAAAGACCTGTAATGGCTTTATGTACAGACTGCATATCAGGGTTTTTCCTTACAGCCATTCAACACAGCTCTGTAGACAGGTGTTTTTTTTTCTGTTCCTATTTCAGAAAAGCCTATTTCATCCATCAAAAAAATGAGACAGAGGTTGGTCTCAGGTGGCGCTCCGCATGAGCACTGATGATGCAGCAGCAGGGAAAGACATTCCCTGTGTTTCACATGTCCAGCCATTGAGAGATCATTCCATTGATGGCAAAGGCCGGAGGGTTCGTAGGAGCTCTGAGATGCAAATGTTACATTTAGGCCACGGCGTCTCCTGCTGTTTGTTTCTTCCAGCATGGCATTTGATGCCATGCTGGAAACATTGAGGAACAAGCTGGAAGTCAAGTAGGTGATGAAGGCTCAGACTATCAGAAGTGTCATACCAGCTCAGCCATGGTGTGGTAAAGTTAAATAACTGGCATTTTATGTGCATGCATTTTTTTCCAAGTAGCACAATATTGGAAAATAGATATAATGTAGCTTCCAGTCCTTTAGCATTGAAGTTTTGAGTGACTTCTTGACCTCTGCTTGGCATTGCTGTTCATGCTATAGGAAACAACACCACCATATTGACTGAATTGCCACAAATTCAATTGAATACTGAGATGCCATCCAAACTAGTGATCAACATGACATGTTACCAGGTTGCTGTACCTTTGTACAGTTTTCCCACACACTATTTAAGTCTTTATTAGTTATATTACATATATAGTCGGTAACTTTTATTATGTCCTACCATACGAGACAAATGATCTCTGAAAATATATTGTGCAAGATTTAATGCCAGGAAGCCTTTTGACAACATAGAAATAATCAAACTAAACCTAATTTGTTGTGTTAACTATATGACTTCATATTCTTCTAAAGACGGTCGCAAGTCTTCTCTACAATTCTTTGACACACTTAAAATCAGGAGATTTGTGTGTGGACCGCTGAGATGGGATTGTAGTCAAAATTATTTTTTTAAAGTTAACAAAGTTTGGAAACAGCAGCAGTTACTGTCCAGTTAAATGTTATGTTTTAAGACAAATCGTAAGACAGGAAACCAATAACTAGCAACCACTAGGTTGCTACCAAAGTGACTCCATAGTTAAGGTCACACACACACTCAGTTTTCCACCAATTAAGTATGTATGGTGGAGTGTCCAGACAGGCCCCATAACTCACCTAAATGTACATGGCAGTCAGCTGGGACTTTAATGAAAGGAATGTGAATTAGTTTGAGCGTTAAAAGAAAACCCTGATGAAACAGGACCTGAACTATACAGAGCTCGAATTCTCGATGGTATATTTGAATGAATGTTAGACTTTCAGCACCGGCTCATTAATACCAAGCCAACAGGCAAACAGGATGATAGCAGCATCCTGCTGTGGGAATGATTTTATGGTGGCAAAAACAGGGAGAGCGTACACAGAGAAAGATGGATATGGAGAAATACAAAGAAATCTGAGCAAAAATCATTCGCAGAGTGCTTGTTTCACAGACTGGAAGAGCTGTTCCAGTAAGACAGTAAATCAAAGGAGGACGTTGCCTTTGACGAAGCTGTAGAAGTTCTCTGAGAACATTTCTGTGAGAACTTTAGGATCTCCTTAATTAAAGGTGTGAAGAAAATATAGCATTTCTAACTAGTGTTCTCTTTTAGAGGATTATTCATGTATTCAGATTCCTTTACTCCCTAAAATATGGTACATGTCCAACAGCAGATGACTTTGTTGCACCTAAAAGTCAGATGCACCACAACAAAAACTAGGAAGATATGAAATGTCGAAAGGGTCAAATATACAGCATCTTGCTTAAATAACAGCTTTTAGTAACACAATATGCTTCACAGCTCGTAGACTCCATGCTCAAATACGTGGTATTGCTTAGACATTTCCGTAAATGATATGCAAAGGTCCAAATAATGATGTCTCCTACTTCTGTTGTACGCTGTGGTTGCTCTGTCAAACATTTGCTCACCTTCGTTGAGTTTCTCTGTCCTTGGGCTATAAAACGCTTTAGATTTTACACCAATACATGAGCAACATGATGAGCAACACACATATTCCACAGACTTTGCAGGACTTGATGTAAATTTCTTCAAGTTTGAAGTCCCATAAAACGTGTTGTAGATAATGCGACAGATGTGGCAAAAAAAAAAAATAGAAAGAAGAAAGAAACGGAGTACAGCTTGAGGTTCACTGATGCAGCACCAATATCATGCCGAGGAACATAATGAATATAAATGTCGTAACATGCAGTGCATGATTGCACACTAGTATTGAGCATAAACAGGTAAAATTCCTGTTTGTATGAAAGATGAAAAAGTAGGACAGACAAGCACAGATGAGGGCCTCCCCTGATAGTTCTGTGTTGACAGCATCAGGAGCCACAGTGAAGGGTCATGAAAAGGTTTCATGGATTTCTTTTTCCTGCACCTATTCCTGCAGTAGTTAGTGTGTTGAAATCATAAATCAGACACAACTGGTTTATTGTTTGTACGGGAGCTGGTGCTACGAACCACAGGACAGAGAATTACACCTGGTTTTCAGCGACGCTGGTAGATTCGTGATGTCGCGCCTTTAAGGCTGTGGATTGTGGGCATCGTCATCTCAAGACATGAGGCATTTAAAGTGTCCAAAACATGCACCACTTTCAATCCAGCGTTTTTCGCTGTGCTAAGCAGTGTAGCTGTACAGAGTGATATCTGCTGGGATCAACTGCCACTTGTCCCTGGCACTTGTGACCTCACCACTCTGATTCTGATGAGCAGGGGTCTGACAGGGAGCTCCGGGGGCATTCATTTGCTACTAATTCCCTGTCGCCATCAGTCTTGGAAAGCTGAAGCACAAACGCAGACGATGCACACACACACACACACACACACACACACACACACACTTACTGAGGATTTGTCCCATGCAGGCGACTCGTTGGTGTTCCCTGCTGGGTTTTTCTGAAGGAAATGATTATCACACTTCAGTTATCACATGTCACTGAGCCCTGCCTGTATCTGCCATGTCCCTATTCCAAGTCTTCAAAGACTAACGTTAACTGACAGCGACATCGGTTGCTTCATGCCGTCTGTACATCTGTGCTTAGCGCGTTAATTCAGAATGCATCTTCTTTCCGTTTTGCACTCCTTGGGGTCACAGCGGATATTCATTGTCCTAAATCTCGTTCTCTCTCTTCTCTGCAGAGAGCGGTGACACCTACCAGAGGCAGGTGCTGTCCATCTTCAGCATTGCCTCGGGGATCTGTCTTCTCGGAGTGGCATGCATGGCTCTCTACCGCCGCAACAAGTGAGTGATTCCAGCCAGAACCACATTAGCAGAATAAGCCCCGAGCTGTGCAGAAAGAGGCACTTTATTCTCATGGCACAGAGCCCAACGTGTGAGTCAGCTGGAGGATTTTTTTCTTTTCTTTTTTAAGTTAAGCAACAAATCCAAATTGTGTGGGATGCATTTGGGACAGATACTCATGTAAGATTTATCTGTGAAGTGGTTATAGCAAGCAGGTGTCACATACGCTTTGCATAGAGCGAAGTACATGTATACTGCTGAGGATACGAGGGAGTCCTAAACACAGAAACGGGATAAAAGCATGTCTGTAGTGAGCTTTGAGAAAGTGTTAGCATCCCTTAATGTTTTTTTTTCTTCACATTTTATCATGTCAACACCACAAATTTGAATGTATTTTATTAAAATCTTATGAGGTAGACCAAAACAAATCGGTGCGTAATTTTGATGTGTGGAAAAAAAGGTACATAGTTTTTATATTTTTTTTAGTGTGAGTTATACTGTAATTGAATTAAGCGTCACTATAAAATGTTTTTGGATCATTTAGGCTCTGCATTAAATAGACTAATTTAATTGAATTTTAGCGTAAACAACTGTCTTGACAGTTGTGAAGTCGTTAAATCCAGATGGAGTTTTTTGGTATGCAACGCAAACGAAACTCTTTGCACTGTTGAAATCTAAAAAATGTGAACAACACTAAACAGCTTGCCGTCATGGTGAGGTAGTGGCATCGTCATGCTGTGGGTTTCTCTTCTAGAGGGCAATTCTGGAAGAAAACCTTTCAGGGTTTCTGTGAAAAACCTGGGCTACACGTAGAGCAACAATACAATGGAGTAGAATGAAGGACTTTTATGTTTTAGAACATCCCAGTTAATGTTTCCATCTATATCCAGTTGATCTGTGGCCAGTTCAGATGCACAACGCAGGTAGAAACATTCCCCCAAATACCTGCAGCTTTAATCACAGCGAAGGCTGCGTCTGCACAGGACTGACTAATGGAGACTAAATAAAAAGGCATGCCAAGTTGATTTGCCTTCCACTTTAAACAAACATTAAAAAACAATGTGAAATACAAAAAATATGTAAAAAAAGATGAAGAAGACTATTTTTCTGAAGAGTATGTAAATGTGAGTGCAGTGGTAGGTTACCACTAAACATACAAACACACCACTAAACTCACTTACTATCTTCCAGCCGATAAGACAGTGAAGAAAGGTACACAAGACAAGGTAAACGGCAGAGAATGAAGGCATTCCTCTCAGAAGCCATGTTGATTAAATTGGTTGTGATAAACTGAAGTGTTTTCCTCTATTTTCTTTGCTTCAGCACAGCAGAGCTCTAAGTAGCACATTGCCCTATTGGTCAGTGTGACTAGCAGCTCACCAGGAGGTTTAATGTACTGCAAACGATCTATACCCACATATCCTGCTAAACTGGTTCCCTTTGACTTGAATGTTGCAGGGTTGTGGAGCCAGGATAAATGGATTTCCTTCTTAATGCTGAAGTTTATTCTGTTCTTCAGTAAAGGCGAAAAATTTAATTTGTCACACCATGTCACATAGGAGATTAACCACGAGAAAGGTATTTATCTTGATTATATGAGAGCTGTGCTGCCGAGACAAAAATATCTCCTACATGCAATTCTGATCAGAGATTAACATATATTCATCAGCAGCATTAATGTCCTAATAATTCAGAGATTTTAAATGATGGATTGAACAGTTTTTTATCCAGGATGAGATCATGATGCACTGCATAATCTTCAGTGCATCCAAATTTTACAAAAAGTTGTGCATTTTTTACATTCCCCAGGTTTACCAGCAACAAACATTTGGTTTAATTCTGATTGGATATTTGACCACGCTTGTAGGCACACTTATAGGAATTAATTTAAAATTATTGGTATACATTTCCAGCTTTAGAGTATAAGACATATAAGACTCTACACCATTTTCAATAGTGTAGAGGTCAGGACTGTGGGGAGGCCATTCAGAAAACCATTCATTTAAAAAATTGTTTTGATATTTGTTAGGGGTATTTTCCTTGCACGGAGTGTCGCCTTTAATTGAAACAAAAAATGTACGTCTACAAGAATCACTAAGGCTCAAGCTGGATACTGGAACACCATCCGCACTGTTATGTATGAGGCAAATTTTACATCACTATTGGTTCTTAACCTTTTTTGAGGTACCAAACCCCCCTACACACAATATACTTTGCAGTATTCTGATTCAGTAATCTAATTATATTAGTTGTGTTACCACCCCCACGCCACTAGAGGCAGTACCAACCCCGAAAAGATGCGACTAAGGAGCAGATTTAGACTATAGAATTTGGTAAAAACTGTGAGCTTTGCTGAAGTAATTAAAGACACAAGTTCAAATCCATGCTGAGAGTGGAGCTCCTTCAATCAGGGCTCCTCCGCAGCTCTGATTGGCTAAGCAATGTAACGTGATCCTCTGCAGCAAGTGATGGCAAAGCAGGGCGTCATCACGACTTTACACAAGTGTGTCTTTACCTCCGCGGCAGAAGCTCCGCCGAACCCCAGAGACCGACTCACCGAACCCCTGGGGTTCAGTAGAACCCAGGTTAAGAACCACTGGTCTAGACTTAGAAGGTGCTAACCAAACAAAAAAATAACACAGTGAGACATGAAAGCTCAACTGAAATGTGCAGCTAACGACTAGAGAATTGTTTTGTGGACAAATGAGACCAAAGACATAGCCATGACTGCTTTAATTAAAGGGGTTTCATGTTTATATTTTAACCTGGATAGATTAGAAAATATCTACTGTGCATTCAAATGTATGTTTTAAAATTCATTGAAGTTATTTGTTTTACTATCAATCTGCCCTGTCATAAGAACGATTCCCATAAACATACAGGATCGTAAAATAAGCAAACGTTTACACTCATGAGTCCACATAAACCTGTAGCCAGAACTCTGTTTACAGATGTTCATATGCTATATGCATATGTTTGAATGCATGTGATAGTTTGGATGTGTACCAAAAAACCATCAGCAGTTGTAGATGTATTACTAAGTGGAATTCATTTAGCAGGATGCCATGTATAATTTATGCAGTATGATGCACTAAGCTGTGGACTTGCTGAACATGTTTTAATTCAAACAGACACAACAATAAATATGTGTTTTACTTCTCCCCTGTTACATGCTCTGCTTTCATCTAATTTAATTAGGCTAATTACTTCCTAAACATAGGTCTTTGCATAAGTCCTTTCAAATATGTAGCAGTAAAGTTTGTTATTCTTTGCATATGCTTCCGTCAGCTGCTTTAAAATATTTATAGATAGTTGATTCAGTTTGTTTTCAACTCTATTTCATGTACAAATGAATAGAATTAAAATGGTGTCTAATATAGTGAGATTATGTCAAGTCATTCCAATCAAAATATGTCATTGAATTGTAGTGCAATGTGCAATTGCACTGCAATTGCACATTGTAGTGCAATTAAACAAAAAAGTTATGTTCAGTAGTTTCCGTAATGTCAGTTGTTAAAAAATTCTGTAACAACTGACATTATACGGAGCCTTATCTGACTGAATAAAGTGGTTGACATGAAAGCAATCCCTCCTCCGGAGAGAGCAAGTGGCAACAGAGAAAAAAAACAACTCACTTATAGCAGTAGGAGACCTCCATTAAAACCAAGCAAGTAGCTTGGAAAGGAAGAGGACAAAGAACAAACTGAAGCACAGGCTCAGGGATACATCTTGTGGAAAGGAAACGCTGTGTAAAAGAGATGGGTAAAGGAGCACAGAGTTGATGGCATCAATAGGTCTGTTTCAGAATCGGGCCAGAAATGATACATAGCTAAACATGGAGGCAAGGGACAAGGGGGTATTTTCTGTGGCAAAGAAAAAGAAATGGAAGTGTTCAATGCACTGGTCCTGTTTAACATTCTATAGGAAACAACAAAGGAATACAGAGAGTTAAAATAGGCGCAGTAGGTCTGATAGTGTAGCAAAATAAAAAAAAAATGTTGGTATATTCAGAAACACCTGGGGTATTTTCTATGGGGAAAAAGTAAGGCTAGTTCACATGACTAATGACAGCTGTAGCTCTGTCTGTGGCCTTGTCCAGGAAACAAACATGGCTAAGCACAGATGCACTGGGCCAGAGCTGCTTCTTGCACCAGCAAGGAATACAGAGTATACAAAAACAAATGGCAGTGGTAGTTTAGCAAACATACTTTATCCAGGAAGTAAACAGTTGAATACAAAATCACTGGGTCAAGTATATTCTGTATGGGGGAGAGACGTTGAAAAGAGGATGATGTTTACGTCGCTACAAACGGTGCATTAATCTATCACAGAGAAAATCCAACTTTAATTTGATTCTAAACGAAATGTGTAGTTAAAATTCAGCTAAAACACACTGAAGCAAAGCAAGTAAGATCCATGACAGCTTTGGAAAGTTAATACAAGTGAATCAGGTGAGACAAGAACAGCTGGAGCTTAAGCAAGACAAAAGTGAGACCTTAAATCGCTCCAATTATGACAATGAGTCAGGCTTTAGATTGCTCTCCAAGTTAGCGCAGGTTGCAGTCTCACAGTAACTAATGCTCCATTTCCCAGGCTCATTGAAAACAGGCTGCACCTGTAATGTAATCCAATCAGTTGGGCATATTTGAAAAAGCAGCATTTTAAATAGATGTCAAAAACACAGAAAGAACAGAAAATGTACAATACATATCACAATGAGTTGTCTATGAGACTAATGTCTGTTGGTTAGTGTGAAAGTAAGAAATAGCATCAATTAACACCTGTCCAACGAGGATTTTACCTTATATCTTTCGCCACACTGTCACCTCTGGCTTTCCACTGTATAGACATGATCCAGTGTCTGTTTTTGGCCTCGTTTCTTTTATTCTTTAAATAGAATAATATCATACAGCCATGTAATGAATGTTTCACGCTACACTTCCTTGATTAAATTTTTCCTTGAGCAACACATCTTCTCTCTTAAAGCTGCCCCCACTCCACCATCAAACCCTCCAGCTGCAGGTCTGGAAGGGACAGCCAGAGTGACATATCTTGCTGGTGCTCACTTTGTAGCTTTGACCTTTGACGGCGCTCGCAGACATCCAGCCTCGAACGAATGTTGTCGTGCCTTGTTGTCGCAAAAGTCTTCAATTGTCAGAAGACTTCTTAATCACTAAATGGCACGATTACACGATCTCAACGTATTAAATAACATGCCACTGCAGGCGAGTGCCGCTTACCTTCTATCTACCCTTTTGAGTGTCAGTTTAGGGCATTAAATTGCATGCGGGGTGGTTAGGGCGAATAAATTAACATTGAAGCGTGCAATTCCAGTGAAAGGTTTTTGTAAATAAATGTGATCGCACTGTCAGAATGTCATCAGATGTGGAAGTTATCCGCCTTTAGCGTCGGGGTCTTTTCACGATACCAGGATGCCTTATGCTGTTGCTGGTATTTTCTGGTTTTTGCTTTCAAATGCTAGTGCTGCAGGCTGAACTGTTGGTAGAGCTGTTGCCTTGCAGCAAGAAGGTTCTGGGTTCGATTCCCGGCCATGGTCTTTCTGCATGGAATTTGCATGTTCTCCCTGTGCATGGTGGGTTTTCTCCAGGTACTCCGGTTTCCTCCCACAGTCCAAAACATGACTGTCAGGTTAATTGGCCTCTCCAAATTGCCCCTAGATGTGAGTGTGTGTGTGCATGGTTGTGTGTCTCTGTGTTGCCCTGCGACAGACTGGTGACCTGTCGCCCGGAACGTTAGCTGGAGAGCCACCAGCACCTCCTGACCCCACTAAGGAACAAGGGTGTAAGGAAAATTGATGGATGGATGGATGGATGGATGGATGGATGGATGGATGCTAGTGCTGCAAAATGTATGCTCAACAAACTCAAATGAACACAGTTAAAGTTCACTGATGCATGTCTAGGGCTTTAGACAACCCTGATTGACATTGTTGTATCAGCATTCTATCCTGAAAAGATGCATATATATACAAATATATATTCAATAAATTAGAATATACAATCTTATCAGGTTTATCTTTTTTTAAATTAACTTTTAGACAGGTATTAACTAGACTACGTTTACGGGCACAAAAACAAACAAATAAAATCTGAAAGGGATCAAATACTTTTTCCCAGCACTGTACATCTTGATCCTGGTAATTTGCATATATCTTAATTTTAATCATAATCTCGCAGTCATTTTTCTTGCTAACCCTGTTTTCTCCTCCTCTACAGAAGGCACCGGGAGAAACTCCAGGCTCACTTCTCCGACAGCCGCAGCTTGAGAGACTGCAGTGTCAACAGCTCTGGCCTCGTGTCCAACTCCACTCCCAGGACTCAATACAACCTTCATCTTCAAAAAGTCAGTGTTTCACCCACCTTTGATTTTCTTTGCAGTCACCCCCTTAATCATCATTATTGCCATTTCATCTTTGTATAAGCAGTGTTTACGTACAATGCAGAGTTCAGAGTGCCTGACAGGATGATCTATGATGTATGTCCTAATAATCTCTCTGCTGACGGAAGCCTTTTGCTCAGACCTCAATCTAACATGAGATGAGAGGCAGCGGGGGTATAATAGTTTAAAGTAAATGCGTCGTACATTATACAGGAAAAATCTGCCTGTCATGTTCCCAGTGACAGTTTCCTATGACGAACCGCGGATTGAAATTTATGATTATTGTTGGTTTGGAAAATCCCTGAATTTCCAGTGCGAGCGCAGTGACGCTGGGTAAGCCGGAAGGATTCAGCTGCAGACGACTCCACATTGTTGTTGCAAATGTTTTGAATTTGCACGAGAACTTAAATGGGAATGGAGGCTTTCTGTGAGATACAGTCCTCGGCTGTCTTCAAATCAAAAGAGAAAGCAATAAAAAAAACAAAAAAAGGTTGCAAAAATCTGTTGATGAGTAAATAAAATCAGAGCACCGAGGCTTTTTGGAGAGAGAAACAGCCTTAGTAAGATATGACCCAGTTTTCAGGAGAGAAAGGAAAATGCAGTGCACCGTGTTGGCATCAGAGACACCAGCAAGAGGACTGACCTCTGAAGTACCAGGGGGATCCGCATGAGAAAGCTTTATAGGAAGGTAATTGCACTCTAATGCACACTTGCAAAGGCATCATCAAAAGATCGCAATCACACACTGTAATGCTGCTGCAATTTGCTGAATTTCCCCTCATTTTTTAATACTGTTCATGACATCTTTTCATAAATAAGATGCTTTTTTTTGTCCGTAGTTACTTTTAAAATTGGCTCTGTTATTTCCAGCTGCTGCACTGCTGATAGACTTTTTCACCACACTATTCGCCACGACTTCTACCCCTAGATTAAGTCAAAGTGAAAACTCTCTATATTTTGCATCTTCTGGGGCACACAGGAAATCTAGAGTTGGGTAGAGCCTGAGCAGTTGAGGCCACATTAGACATTTAGTTTGATAATCAGCAGGCATGAATTAAATCAACCACGATTTAAAAAATGTATGAAGTGAAGGGAAAAAATCAAAGCAAACAGATACAGATTGTGTATAACAAAATTCCTGTGGTTCAGTTGTCAATGCACATCTGATGCTTAATAGTCAACTTTGACTATTAACATGCTACTCATTGATTAATAGGAACATAGCATTCTCATATAACAGTATTCAGCAACATTTTCATTCTAAAGAACTATTTTTGCTCTCTCTGCTGCAAAATAAAACATCTAGTTATAATTGTATAAATATGTTCTATGGAATTTTTTTGTGGATTTTAAAGATTTAACCAATTTTATTTCTATTATTAGGTTTTAGACTCAAGAAAAACATTACACTATTACTACAGAAGAATGAGGTCACTTCAGTAAATTCCTATATTTATGGAATGGGTAGCCCGCTTACTTTGCTGCTGAAAAACACAAGTTACTTTTTTAAAACCTTGTACTATTGGTGTCATACACATTATATGCTGATACTGCTTAAAAACAACTTATACATGAACCCATTTCTATGTAAATAAACGAGTTGAATTTATTTTTAAGTTTTTTTTCCCCCCACACATCTATAGCAGGAGTACTGATAAATGTGGCCAGCACTGTATTTGTTGCATGGTGGTGCTCATCTGTAGTCAGCCCAAGCCTGTGCTGAGGCTTCTTAATAATTTAACAGTGTCTTGTGTCAACCACTAGAAACTAACACCCTTCAAGCTCCTCCCACAGAACTGCAGCTGCCACAATCTGAAAGCTGCTTTTCCCAATGTTGTTTGAAAATCTGAGCTAAGATTAGTTCACAACGAAAAAGAGTAATATCCTTTATTACTAAACCATGATATACTACACTAACAACAAATGTCAATAGCAGGAATATAACAGGCACAACAAAGGGAAATATCTGTATAAATACGGCCACTGCTGGACACTGGGAAAAAAGCCAGGAGAAGGGCAAAGTCAGAAATAAAACACAATAACAATGCAACAACAGAGAAACAAAAAAGCTATTTTTGAACAGTGTGAAGGAAGCTTAAGGAGGGATGTGAAAGATCACCGGCTATAAGTACCCAGGAGGGGGCATGAGCTGAACAGAAGAAAAAAAGATTAGGAAGAGAAAGCCATTTTTTTTCCTCCACCGATTTGACACAGAGACCCCCAGACCACTGCTTCTCACCTCCCACTCCCACAGCTTGAAACCATCCAGGAAGAGAACGCGCTATGTGGGTGGCGCGGTCCAACCAGTTCCCTGTTTTTCTTTTAAGCTTGAACAGACAAAATGAAACAAATCTGCAAGGAAGAACATAGCGGCGTGTTCTTTGAGGAGGCTCAGACGCCACATCTGCTGCATAACTCAGCCTCAGAAACACAATGGATGGTTTCTGATTTTTGTTTTTTTCTGTGTATGCATTTTAAGCAGTTTGCTGGGGGATGAGACCAGCGAGGCAGAAACAAAGCTTTGGCTCTGCTGAGGCAGGTGCAGAGGGAAGACTAAAACCAAAGTCCATTTCGGTCATTGTCCTCTGTGATAGAACGATGCGCCGGTCGCTCCATTTTTCTTTTATGCCCCCAGAAATGTGTCACTACATGAACTCAGGTGTTTTCGACAGAGATATTTTTTCCCTCAAGGTTTGTTGTGTAATAATCCCAAGCCTTTCAGCGCAATACAGTACCTTGACATGACTTTGACATAATAATTACCAGGGTAGTTCTCCAAGTCTGGGATAGCATATGTTACTGGAACAAGACATACTTAGCTAAAACAGACATCTTCCCCTTTTTTGCAGGAGGCATTTTCTCCCAGCCCACCTTAAACTGACTCCTAAACGTCACGAATTTGCTTAGATGAAAAAAAAATCACGTGGATTTATGTAAAATTTGTCAAAAGCTCAGTGATTTCTTTCCTGCTTTGATTGCTTTAATCAGTAGATTTGTTCCGTGATGAAACACTAAAAATGTGTTTCTGAATGTCTTATTCAATCAAGCGTACTTTACGACCAGAACAAAGAATCTTTCAGTTTTAAAATTTGTCATTTCCGTTACTTTTCAGCCGAAATTTCCACAGAACCTTTTGACAATTTGGTCCCTGTTAGAAACTGTTCTGAAGAAAAATGCTTACAAAATACTCAAATTTAGGTTTCCTTAAAGCAGTAAATGACCTCATTAGAAGGTAAACTTTAAAGAAAATATAAACATAGAGTCTAAAATCATAAGTCTTTAAACTAACATACGTAAATAAATATGAATAAGCTAAAACCTACAATTAATTTTAAACAACTAATATAAAAATATGTCAACCCCAGGTATAAAACTAAATTTATAAGGATGTAAAATGAAACTTTTTCATTATATCTAAAAGCAAACTCAAAGTGTAATCCAGCTGCCTTTATAATTATCTTCAGATGGGGTTAAATAACTGATCCTGACCACTAAACACAATATGTTCAAAGTCTTTTTGAGCAGAGAGACAATATTTTCTACACATCAGACTCTGTTGCTGTTCTATGATATCAGAGAGGCAGTTTTATTTTCTACCTCTTACTTTTGCTTCAAAAACTAACTTTCATGTTGCAAGAGGGCTCTTTATATGAGTGTTATTGACACTGTGTACTTTACAAATGAGATTATAATTTTTGAGTAATTAATATGTGTTTTCAGGTTGACCATAATTCAAGTCATAAATATTAAAAGTCAGGTGTTCTTGACACGGATTGTCGAAATTATGCCAGCTGACTGGAACCTGTTCAGGAAGGTTCTGGTACCAGAATGCATTTCTCATATATTTCTTTAAGGGCTTTCAGGTGGATTAACTACCACTTGAAATTAGACTGTCACACAAAAATGAATGTAATTTGCTGGGATTCACAGTGACAGGCCACTGGTAAGGAACTCATAATTATGAAGTTGTGGCTCTTTGCAGCTCCTTCAACGTTCCTATGGGCCTCTTGGCTGCTTCTCAGTTTAACGTCTGTCGGCCCTGTCAGTCTAGCCATGTCTTGGTAGATTTGCCGTTGTGCTGAACTCTTTCTGTATTTGGATGACGGATTGAACGGGGCTCAGTGAGAAGCTCACTGGTTAAGGTGTTGATTGGACTTTGTGCTGCTAACGCTTCTCTAGCGTCCTCTAAAACTTTTGATTTATTTACAGTACACTTGTGTTTATCCTGAGATTAAATTACTATCATTATTATTACTGTTATTGAGATAATACCAAATAAATAAATTGTCAAAGCAGATTGGTTATACATTTTTTTGAGTAGTTGGGGCTGAAAATAAAACTTTCTAGAGTTGTATTTGTAAAAGAGAAAATAGTGGAATATTTCATTTATATTACAATTATGCATTACTTTGTATATCATATAAAATTCCAATAAGTTGTACTTATGTTTGTGACTTTATCGGGACAAAATGTGAAAAAGTTTAAAGATTGAAATATTTGGTATAAATATTTGTGTGCAGGCCACCTATTGCTTTTCCAAGGGAAAATTCTTATAAAATTTAGATTTTTCTCAGAAAATGTACTTTGCTGCAAAGAGAAAATTGTGAGCAGCTGGTAATGAATGTTGACAAGAGATGGTGCATCACCAAATAGTTCTCATCCCAAAGTACTTTTCAAGCAGCAGGGAAATTAATGGTAATGTGTGTGTACACTTGGACACATTTTGGAGTGTTAGAGATATTTTCTGAAAATATAGCAGACCAATTGGATGCCTGCACCGAAACAAACAACAATCTAAGCTGAAAGGAACAGACACTTGCAAACAGCTGGAAGCTAAACAGGTGCTAACTATGCGTCTCAGGCTTCTTGTTAAAAAAATATGTTTTATGTTGGAGGAATCTTTCCAGCCAGATAAAACTGTGTAAAATAATAGTGATCATTGTGGCCTTACTTTAGACAAGTCACTCTCAGGAGTGAGCATAAAACATGAATAGTTCATGGAGGCAGGCAAAGGTAAAAATCCCAGAGTAGAGCTTGCTCTTCCAAAATTTGTAGAGATATGGCTTTAGAATACTCAAACTTGTATGCGCTTCAGGGCAATGTTCTCTTACGTGAAGGAAAATTTAAAAATACTCTGGAGTTACACTTTCAAAGATGTTGCATCCTTAAACATATGAAGTGCCAGGGGAAACAAGTAATCAGTAGAATGGCTGCTTGCTTTCTGGGAAATTTAAAAGCAAAAAAAGTTCATGGGAACAGATTTTATTTTTTTGTCATCTTTTGGGAAAGTTGCATAAATTCCATTCAAATAAATGTAAATATTTTTCAGCACGACGTCACGCTACAAAGTTATGGATCCATTTATTTAGTCTGGTAGGAACATACTGATTTCAACAAAATCCTTATTAAAAAGACGGATTTTGCTACTTCTCCTGTAATACTTTGTTCAACCTCCTGCTCCCAGAAGGGCAGCAGTTTCAGAAGGTTGCAGCATACAGAAGGAGAGAGATCTTTCACTATTCCTGTTTGCACAATCTCTACAGACTGTACAAAGTCCTGGGTGTTTTCTTCTGCTCTCCTCAACTCACCACAAAGGTTTTCTACACCATTTAGATCTAGAAACTGAGATGGTCGTGGAGGGTTTTAATTCTCAAGTACAATTACTCTGTTGAGCAGACCACATTTAATGAGTCGTTACCATTTTTAATTTTTTTTTTTAAAAAGGAAAGGGTTCTTTATCTTCACTTTACTTCTAATTTACTAGGTATTTATTCAAATTAAATACAATTTCAACACAAAAATACTTTATTAATCCCACAGGGAAATTAAATATAGTAACTGATAATGCACAGTTTTCTTCAAAGAGTTGTAGATGCTGATGGCTGAGGAGAGGGAGGATCTCCTCTAGCAGTCAGTATAACGGCAGTTTAGAAAAGGTCTCTGACAGAAGTCACTGTTGTATAACAAATAGTTCTTAACGTTTGAATATTCAAGTTCTGGTACATTTTAACCAGTCAATGTAAGCTACAATGGTTACACTGGAAGAATGGTGGAGAAGGGAAATGTGGCATAGTTTATCACTCCTTGTTAACCAGAGAAAAAGCTATGCATGACCGACAATCATCTCTCTGTTTTACAATAAATGGTCCAAAAACAAGAAAATGTCCAATGAACTTCAGTTGTGTGAATGCAAATGTCTTGTGAATGTCAGATATCAGTCAGGACGGCAGCAGCAGCTCAAACACCAACTCATCAGAACCGATATGTGCAGGACTCCAAACCTACAGCATTTTAACCTTGAAGTGGATGATGAAAACAAAAAACTGAGATTAAATGGACTATAACACATTGGGGAAATGTTGTCTACTCTGATTTCAGCTGTTACATTCAGACAGTAGAGTCAGAATTATATAGGGGTAAAAACTATTTAAAAACATCGACATTCTGCATCACGACTTCAGGCTGGTAGGATAGGTGATGTGATGGTGTGCGAGACATTTTCTTAGCACATTTTCAACCATGTCCATCTCTTTATGGCCCATCATCTGATAGCTACTTCTATCAGGGAAATACACCTTGTCACACAGTTTCTGAATTCTGAAAGCAAAAGAGGGTCAAGCAGTGTTACCTTCCAGTGTGGGTTCTGATTATTGCTCAAATGACTGAAAACAATAACGTCCTTGATGGGGTCTGCATGATTGGACGCAGCTTGAATAATGTGGCCAACTTTAAGACCATGTGCACGTCAGTTTCCATCTCTAAAACAACTGATTAACATTTTGATGAGAGCCAAAACTGTGTTTTCCATCAGCATTAGTCACATCCTTGCAGGAACAGCGGACATACGGTCGATGTTGGCCATATACTGTCTTGTGTTGGTTTATTCTCCGGATACAGTGACTGACCTTGTTAAGGATTGGACAAAGATTCCATCATGCACAGTTCAGGACCTGAAATTTGATATTAATCCATGAAAGATTACGGCTGCTCTGAATGCACAGCTTCGTCCACTTGTTGGTATTTCGGTGACAGTCCGCATACTGATGGATTTTACTGTTACTCTCTCGTGGGCTCCGGCGTTTTCCGTTTGTCTCACCCTTCAAAAGAATCCACAATGCGCTGTTTATTGAATGTTTTCACAAGTGGCATAGAAAAAGACAAAGAGCCAGATAGGAGGGAACAAGCGAAATGGGTTGCGGCGTGCAGGTCTGCCATTGTTTGCCACAAGCTATTTATTTCATCCCCTGACATAGATATCATCCTGCAGGAAACTTTGCCGAGGCAATTGTCTCAGAAAGTGAAGCATTCTCCACCCACGGGGCATATGAGAGGGGTGGTCGAAATTATGCTATTTTGCTGCACAACTGGTGAGCAGCGGTAACAGCTCCCCGCGGGAGTCGGTGTAAGGGGAGGAAAAAGGGGGCTTATCAGGAGCAGGAGCCCCCCGAACCAACTCCAAGTCACATGCAGCCCCTTTAATGGCACACGGTCGGACAGAGAGAGAGACGGGGCAGCTCAGGATGTACTGTAATGAGAATAACAGAATTATCTGAGGACTTTACAGAGGGGTTCTTGGGGCATCCGTGACTCCTGTGCTTCAGCTGTGACTGTGGCCTGTTGTAAGATAATGGTGTTAGTTCTGATAAGAATAAAGGTTGAGAATTAAAGGAGGGAATTTCTAGGAAAGCTATTAATGTAATCTCATGTTGGATTAATTCTTGAGAGTAGCAGAAGTGCTGCGAGGGCCAGCGGGAAGTTTATGCTTGCATTGCCGCCCCACTCCTCTTAATCAGCAGTTCAAAATGTAATTAAAGACACTGGCTGACTGAGTCGGGGAACATCAGCAAGAAAACATTCTCCACCTGACTAGACCTTAGTTAAGCCACGCATACAAATAATTAACGGTGTTTAAAAGCCATTTTGTGTCACCAAATTTGATATTTGTAGCTTCTGTGTATTTTTAGGTTTTACTATGTTTTGTTAGTAATTGTTTCCTGTATTCCATAACTGAAGGAGTCTCGTCCCTCCGGTCTGAGCTCCATGCTCTCCTCAGCTCTCTCTCATCTCCTCATTAACTCACCAGTCTAAAATAGTTGTTGGTTTTCTCAGTCACGGTCTAATCCTTTGTTGTTGCTACCAACTTGTTTTTTATTTTTATCTCCCTGAGTGTACAGTATTTACTATTAAAATCAGTTCTCCATGTGTGTCTCTCACCCTTGCCTTTGTATTTAGGTCCTGAACAGCACTGAGTCGTTATGTTATTTTCAATCTGCTAATAAGTAATTAAGATTATTTTTTGTCCTTAAAATGCAGAGATTTACAAATTTCCTTAGCAGTAGTATTGAATTTAAAGTGATCATCGACCTTTCTGTGTGTAAGAGACTTTGCATCTAATTGTGAAGGATGGTCCTTGTTCATTTGATGTCCCAATTGCAAGTCAGCCTTAATTTCATAATTTCATGGTTGATGTCTGTGAATGTTGCTTTAATACTTCAATATAACGTTCGATATAACCCCCCCAAAAACATCCCTCCATTCTTCAAATAAAGATGGCATGTGCAGACCTGCAAGGTTCCCCATTTCATTTCAAATTTAGTCTAATCATATCACAGGACACGTCTTCAGAATCACGTGTGCTTTTTGTTAACATGGTGTATGTAAATATCTGGTTTCAACTGTTATGTTTTGTCTTTTACCATTTGTTTTTTTGTCCCTGCAGGGCTGCGGCTCACACGGATCGTCTCTTAAGGGCAGCAGCGCGGCACCAGGCTCTTCCATAGTCACCCCACCTATTCTGAGCAAAGCTCTGTCGAAAGGGAAATGCTTCAGGTGAAAATACGACGTACACTTATTGCCTGCCCCGTTTCATATCTTTCTCAGTCCGTATCGAAATATAAGAGGCAGCCAAGTGAGAACTTTAATCAACCCGGCAATATGATATAATAAATGGGCTTCCAAATAACAAACAGATCATTTGTTAAAGGAGAAACATCTTAGAAGGATTTATGAAGATTATAAATGGGAGCAACAGTGGAGGTTTATTTCTCAGCTGCATTGCCAGCTAGATGAGTAGTTTTTTTTTCTTTATAGGGGGGTTCATTGGTTCAGATAGTTTGATCATATAAATAGTGGAGTATGAAGACTTTTACTTTGAAACATTCTTGAAAGATTCTTTAGTCGCTTATTGGAATTTTATGTGAACAGCACAAAGTATTGCAGAAGTGAAATGAAGATGTTTAATTTGCTGAAGTCAACATTTCACAGAATCACATCTCTCCATGATTAGGGCTACAAGTCTGTCAGGTTACGTTTCTACCATTTAACTATTTAACAAAATGACTGGAGGTCATTGAGGGTGAATAAAGACGAGATGTGAAAATCAACTGTATGGTCTCCTATTTAATTTAGATCTTGACTTTTGACTCTCACACACAAAAATGTTCAGGATTCTGCAAGATCTGAAAATTGTCTAAAAAGTCATAAGAACAACTGTTTTAAATCTAGGCATCTCAAGTCATATCTTTTATGTTGTAGCTTCTCCTGCAACAATCCCTGTGGAAAGGATATTCAGCTTAAAACTCAACTGATAAATACGGGTCATACTTTTTAGGATTTTTAAAATTGAACACCATGTGTTATCTTCATTCCACTTCACATGAATGCACTTCTTGTCACATTAAATTCTTTTTTTTTTATTAAAATTTATTCATTTCATTTAAAAACAAAACAAATGCTATTCATACAAAAAAAGAATATACAAAACACAAATAAAATGAAAGGTAGCAGAAAGAAGAAGAAAATTCTTATTAATATCT
>CAEGAF010112641.1:0-28129 GCA_903067075.1 Micropoecilia bifurca
TATATATATAATCTCTGGATATAAATATGCTTTTTGTTCTTCTGATTTTTCTCTCTCACTGGACAGTAACACAGATGTACATGGATGCTGGACCTGTGTGCCTGTAAGTCTGTACAGCAACAATCCGGCGCCCTCGTCCAAAATCCCTCCACCCTCCAAACCTTCCAGGGAGTTTGCTAAAGGGGACAGAGTAGGGACATCTGAACTCACTCACACGCTACCGCTCCTCTGGGATATCACTATTTTTAGATAAGCGCCCCCTGGCTGTGCCTGTGCGCTGACATATACCCATGACTAATCCATAACCTGCAAGAAAAATGCACACACACACAAAAAAAATAGTCCCTGAAAGTGTCGTCCCACCCATTTTAATGAAAAGGACGACACTCAAAACCTACTTCTGAATACGTCACTGTAAACTTTTACCAAAAAAAAACAAAAACGTATGTCTGCTCTTTAACAACGGCAGCCCCGTCGAGACAAACCGCAGTACGGTCGCACGAGCAGCGTCGCCGACTAACCCTTCCTCTCTGCTCTCACCTCCGCAGCAAGGTTCCACATCTAAGTTTCAAACCCTCTGAAATATTAATCGGCACGAAAAAGGAAAACTTTTAATACACATGAAACAAGAGCCGGCTACCGCTACCCATGTAGCGTTGCTCTCCATCATTTTGCTCCCTCTTTCTCCTCCCTCTATCTCTCTCACTGTGGCTCTCATGAATAATGAAGACCTATAGAATCCAGTGGATCAGATTGTCCCTGCAGTCGGATACAGCTCTCCTGTATTGATCAAATAAGACTCCTTAAATAATTAACAAGGACTTTGTCATGCAAATGAGTGGCCACAGGAGCGTGTGGGTCTCTGTGTGCTTTTGCGGCTGCTTCCTGAAAACACTGAGAGTTTGGGGTGGGAGTTTGTGTAGAGCGGCCTGTAATCAAGTCCCCCCACCCCCTTTACTTGCTGGACACTCAAAAGTTTACATGCACTCAACAACAGCATGAATCTGATGAGTTTTAGGCCTTCCAAGTTATATATAGACCATTTTTTGCACTATTTGTAGTTTTATGTAGTGGAATGATAAAAAAAAAGTGGTGTATATGTTTAAATTTGACCAATCATGCAGGCATGCATACATTTGACAAATAATAGCAGAAATCCACACTTAAATACTAAATTTTTACCCAACTGCTACCTTTAAAATTATTATTCGTGTGTATTTTATATGGAAAAAGAAAAGGCGCAAACACCTCACTAAAAGCCCAAAAATGTTTATGACTTTTGGGCACATGAAGAGTGAACACAAAAACTGTTCTGTACGCAATGAAGAACTTTGTCCACTTCTGAAATCTTCATCTACATCTCATCTGACTAGAAGGACAAACCCAACGGATTCTGTAGCCATGCTGAACCCCACAGTTTGGAAACCACTTGGAAAGAAGAAATAAGATAACTTTCATTCATTGTGCGTCTCAATTATTCGTGCTCTTGAAGAGTTCCAAAACAACAGAAACACTTAAAAAAACAAAACAACACAAACAAAAAAATGACTCGCGCCTCATTCTTCCAAGGACACTCTTTGTGGTGCGAATGTTCTTTGCAACAAACAGTTTGCTGCTTTTCAAGCCCTTGTTTTTGTGTGTGTTCTGTGAGTCTGTCTTTTTTTTATTATTTGTTTCTTTATGTTATTTAAGGTAAACTCAACAGCAATGCTTTCTAAAGCATTGCTGTTGGAGTCCTGACCATGACTTTTGTTGTTCCTTCTTGTAAGTTTGATTAATCGACAGTGATATACGTGTCTCAGTTTGAGTTTTTTTTCTTTTCTTTTCCTTTTTTATTATACTTGAAAAATCGTTGAACACCAAAACGTTGACTTCTGTCCATTTAACCTACTTTCAAATCCATGGCAACAAGCACAATGTACTCTTTCAATCTTATTCGTTTTTTTCTCATTATACTAATTAAGACTAGTTCATAAGAATCACACCAATAAGGGCTCTTTTCTCTGGTTTTTTTTGTGCGTTTCAGGCCACTTTGCCTTTGTGCTTCATTCCGCTCAATTAATCACAATGGGTTATGAGCATAAACACAGTTGTAGCCCCTGCACCATTGATGCACTATTTGCATATTGAATGATGTTAAAAGCTGATTTCATAGCAAATTAAATGTTAATTTCTCACTCCACGGAGAAGCTGCAATGTAGTTTATGTGAGTCTCATGCTAATATAGCTGCAGGGGTTTGCTTATATGCTACGTATTTGATGTCTTGTGCGAATGCGTGTAGATGTCTGAGTTTCCTCTGGAAGTAAATATACCAACATGCCTTGTGTTTTGTGTGTGATGTTGTGTTTCAGGGACTTTAAAGCCTACACAACTCCCCATGACCTCTCAGAAAGCTTCACAGGGCAACTTTTCCCACCGAGTCTTGTTTTTGCACTCTGCTTTGATCAGCAAAAATGATTTTCCTTTCCCCCCCCACCCTCTTTTGCTACAGTTTTTGTCATGTGCTGCTTCACAGTAGCCACATCTACGTCGTGGATTGTTTCAGTATTGAAAATTTGATTTGAACGCCATTAGAAATCCTGAAAGCTTGCAATGGCAATTTATTTGAGTTACTAACAATCAGCAAAACAGCGTGTTGTGAATGTCTCGCTTTTCAATTAATTATCCAAAATGAAATTAGCCTGCGGTCACTCTGGAAGAGCTACAACGAAACACATGACACGTGGGGGAAACCTTTCAACAGTACATCTAGTTGTGAGCTGCACATGCAAGGCCTTTGGGGTGGATTCGTAAGAAATGTTGCAAGGTTCTTTCTTAATTTGCAAAAACCGATGTAGGTGCCACAGTCATAATGTGCTAGATGAGGCTTTGGTCAGATGAGCTAAAAATGAATTTTTTGGAAGACATAAAACACCTGATTAACACAATGAGACCCACCATGCTGACATTTACGTTAATCCACTGTTGACGGACACCGCAAATGACAAGATGATGCTAAAAGAAAACATGTAAGACACAGCAAAAGATTTGAGGTGGGAGGAAAATGGCACCAAGTGAACTGAGCTGCTGCACTTATAATTGGTGCTAAGAGTTAAATGCCTTTAACCCATCTTTTAACCTCCCTTTGCTATGAGTTTTTTCTTTGTTTGCTTTAAATAGAAAGCAAGCATATTAATAGTACTCCAAAGTTTAACTAATAATTGTAAATCATCTGGACTATTTTTAAGCTTGTAAGCATTTATTTAACCCCTGAAAGTTGACTTTACTGATAGTTTAAGGCAGGTTTTGAACTTCAAATGTTTTACATGATTCAAATTTGAGCTTGTACTACATGTACAGCCTCTATTTTTTCCCTCATGCCTGCATTTCCCCCGCTGTGCGTAACCAAACGAGAGCAAAAACAAAAGATTTGGAGTTTCTTGTTGAATAAGGGTTCGTTTCCTTTTTCTCGTCTTGCAGCTCATGGCGCTCGACTGGCTTTCAGTTTGACTTAACAGCCTCCAAAATAAGCTTCTTAGCTGGACAACACTGGCTAATAACATAAAATTGGACTGGAAAGGGGCAGTTGACATTTACGTGGATTTTTATCAATAAGCATTGTCATCCCTGGATACCCCGTGTTTAACAGCGACGGACCCTGATTTAATTACTACTTTAGTCTCACGCATATCCACTGTCACTCACACACACCACAAATGTCAGACGGACGAGAAAGCGGGATTAGAGTGATGTAGGGTATTTTTTTGTAAATGCCACATGCTTTTGTCTCTTTCATCATACGAGAATGGCCAACCAACATTTGGCAAGTTTTTCCATAGTTTATTCTTTTAATAAAAGTGCTTCAATGTCAAAATAACTCCATGTTCTTCAATTCAATAAAAATGTGGCAAAATGATCAGCAATATATTATGCTCAGTTTCCACTGGTTCTTATTTCTGGTGATCCATATGTGCTGGCAGACAGACATGTGTCTGTTTGTTCACAACTGCAGCCCTCAATCAGTTTAGTGACTACAATCGCTTACCTCCCATGTCTATTTACAACCCATGCATGCCAACGGGGACTAAAAGCATTCTTATTCCCCTCAGCTATTCTTAACATGCTCACTTGTTGGCTTTAATACACAAACACACACAGAGACATATTCACTCAGGCCGCACCGGGGGAGGGCAGGAAAACTTTCCCCAAGCGCAGCGACATCTCCTCAGGACAGGAAAAGTAAATGAACGAGAGTGATTTGTGTGTAAGTGCAGAGGCAAACACACAGTGTGTTTTCCTGTAAAGGTTTTTTTTTTTTTGGTCAGCTCTGCAGGCTGTGAGAACACATGACCCATACAAATAGGCAGCCCAGGGCTGCCTTCCTCTAATATGTAGCAGCTATCAGCAACAGATGACAGAGCGAGGAGGAGAGAAATGCATACGGGGACAAAAGGCAGATCACCTTAGAAGCAGAGGGACAAAATACAACCAAGGGGGAAAAATTATAAACGGGCAAAACGCAGCGGCATGCGCTCTGTGGAAATATGTATATTGTCATAAGTTTGAATGCGCTGAATGAAAGTCTGAATATTTGGAACAATAGTCTGGATATATTGCATAAAAGTTAATCTCACATCAACAAGTAGGTATGGCATTTAGACAGAATGTAGGAAATATTCGTATGCGACTTACAGTAAATGTTAGTTTCTTATGAAATACTAACATACTGGTGTCTTTTCAAAAATATTTTACTCCATGAATAGTTTTAATTCACCTAATTTTTCAGTTGCCCTGTAAATTAGAGCCTCCAGGAGGAAAACAGATAGATAACACTGTAACTGTTTGAGTTCAAATCCACCTATTTGAAAGTGACATAAGGTTTTTCACAAAAACCAACAAACTGCAACGCTGCGAGTTGTCATGACCTTAAAGAATTTATATTGAAAAAACACTCCACACTTTCTCTTTAAAAGCATTTGTGCACCCATTCATACATCAGCTGAGACTTTTATGTACCATTACCAGAGCTTAGTAGTTATTTTATAAATTTAGATGCGTTTAAAAGTGACTGATGTAGAGAATATAAAAATAACTGAATCGGATCCGTAATGGCAAATCAAGGCAAAGAGAAAATGTGGGAATGTTTAAGACATTTAAACACCTGACTACTAAGAAATATTTCGAAATAATTTCAACCAATTTTTCTTGCTGAAGAATCTTGCTTACTAAGCAGGGCACATTCTTACAAAATTGCATTCCTGTGTCCTCATATCAACCAAGATTATGTCCCCACTCAATGTCAGGCGAGTTTTGTTGCACATCATCAGCCTTTGACAAACTACATTTACATATTGTTCACAATATATTAAATGTTATTTTTAGACTCTTTTCCACTTTAGCTAAACTTAAGTGATATATTTTAGAAGAAATCATTCTCCTATTTTGCTAGCTTTACCAATGATTTATTATTTGACGCCTTTCTCACTCACGGTTTTTCCAATTTTCAAAACGTGCATTAACATAGCAGCAGAAAAAGCTGAATCTGTTATTGAAGATTTCGAGTTAACACCTCGACAAAACGATAACTTCAGCAAGATTTCCGAATAAACACAAACTGACAGTTATGATAATCATCCACATTACCCATAAGTCCTTGAGGTGATGCATACCTTTTCCATAAATCCATGTTAATGACAGTGTGATAATCTCCTGAATTATTAGAAAAAAATTACCTTCTGAGTAGTGCACAACTACAACCAACATACTCTAAACCACATGTAAAAACATGGTTGTTTTTATTTCAGTCCACTTCCATTTTATATCTGTGAACAAACGTTTTTCTTTTCCTCTGGTGAAACAATGCAGTTCAACTTATTTATCTACTTATTAATAGATATCAAGGTTGCAAGCAATAGTGTTTGAATTTCCCTAAGCTTTTGGTGCATCCAATTTATCTCAGATAATGCAACTTTATAGCTTCGCCACAGATTTATTACAATTCCACAGGAAGTCCCACAAGGTTCTGTTCTGAGCCCGTTGTTTTCTTCTATTTCTACAAAACCTGAGACAGAATATTCTACACTTGGCTTTCACTTCTGCTCTGACAGCGCTGCAATTCACTGCTTCACACCCACGTTGACTTTTGAGTGTACCCCACCTGCCATAGAAAGAGGGCTCTTTCACTTACAACTTGATTTTAATGCACAAAGAAAAAAGAAAAAAAGGTTTTTCATTTATTTTTGAAAAAGCAAGGTTACAACTGTCTAGGAAAATTTTAATGAGAAAAGTTAAACAAATGGAGATGGTGTCTCTAAGATTTTTTTGATTGATGAGAAATTCTGTAAAAGGTCACTATCTTATAAAAAGATGAAGCTCTTATTAGGATATTATTTCAGAAATTACAATTTTTCCTTTCATGCTACAGGCTACAAATGTTTATTACTAACCAAAGTTTTCCCACTTGTTAATGTTTGCATTACCCTAATATAAATTAGATATCCCTGCCTGTCTTGCTGCTATGTTTTCATGTACAAAACCACTCTCAGTAAAAAAAAAAAAAAAAAAAAAAAAAAATCACTCTTGATATGGAAACAAGGAAACCATAATGTTTGTTCAATAAAGAATAACAACCGAACGGAGAAAGAAAGCTTTTAGTATTGGCACATGATACCTGGAGCAATTTTCAATTTGAACTGCATCTGCAAAATTTATTATCCGTGAATTAATTTGAAAGCCCGGTGGAAACCCTGGAGTCCAGGCTGAATATGTGCATGTGTTTATTAATGTTTCTCTGCAATTTATCTCTTAATTGTGTAATCTTTGTATTTAGACGGTTGAGGCTCTTTCGGACAGGTATGCCCTGCAAAATTTTTTAAATAAAATCCTTGATCTCAATGGGTTACATAAACAAGATACAACACAACTGTCCATTTGCTTTGAAACAGGCAAAAAAAAGAAAAAAAGGAAAGAAATCTGAGTCATGATGGTGAAATGATTAGCAATAATCTGTGGAACATAACGGTTTTTGTAAATAATGCGTTTGATCTAACATAATGTCATCAATTATCAGTATCACTGGTCCCATTTTGTCCCTCAGTCAGTTGATAACTCTTAAAATAAGTGTTGCACTGAATCGCAATCCTGTCAATAAACTCCACGTCAAATTACAAACTCTGAAACGGGCTCTAATTAAAGGCAGCTGGGAAGGTAAATGCCACACTGATGAAGACTCACAAGGCAGCAACGCTTATTTATCATGCAGGTCAGGTGAGCATGTATTACTGGGTGATAAAAAGAGCAGAGTGGATGCATATAATAATCATATGTTATGAATAACAAAGAGGCGAGAGAGACCAATTAAGACAGGCAGGGAAATAAAGGCAAGAATACGTAAACGAATTAACTCCGTGATTGGCGGGAAGTTACAGAGCGGGAAAAAGACGCAGCGGGGAGAAAGCGGAGCGGGCTTGGCTTTGACTGACTAAAGGAGAGGAAGAGATGGTGTCTGAGACTTCGCTATGACAACCTTTTTTTTCAGAACTCAGCAGGCTCTTAAACGCACAGCTGAAATGTCAGCAACAGGAAGTTCGAGGCTGGCTCGTGCAAAGAGAGACACATCTGTACTGCACAGGCAAGCCAGAGCACGCGCCAACTGAAAGGAGAACATGGTTCGACTAAATCAATATCAACTCAAATATAATTCAGAGATAGTTCTGTTAAAAAAATTTAAGCAGAAAAGACTTGATTATATACAGCTAATCTTTTTCTTTCGAGCTTCCAGTAATCGATTAATTTTCCTTCAGTACAGCTAATGAGTACAGATTCGGTCTTGTTCAACACATTAAGCCCCGTTCTTCTAAAATAATACAAACAGAATAATTACCACGACACTTGACTTTAATAGACCTAAGAGGAAAATGATGATGCAGGCATTTCCTCTCCAAAGTTTACGTTAGACGCCTGAACCGGTGTTTTTGTGCTGCGTGTGACAAAAGGTAAGAAGCGCCCCACCTGCTTGAGCACCTTTTAATGATTATTGATGAAGTTGCTCAGTTAAAGAGAAAAACAATTAAGACCCTGCCAGCACAAAGTCCGCGCGACTAATGAGCTCCAGCGTGCCCGGACCTGCTCGTCGTCGCGCCGCCGACTGCTGTTGTGACGCCCTAATGGAGGCTGTACTTGTTTTAATCTCACCTGAATCCTCAAGGCGTAAGGTAGCCGTCACTGCCAATGTCTCTACAGGCGTTAAGCTAAGGCAGCGGCAGATGGGCGGCGGGGACGAGACGAGTCTCTTCGACTGTTCAGCTCGCCGGAGCCCAGGGTGGTGGCGCGCTCAGGCGGCTTTTGACATCTGCTGTTTACACGCGGGCGACCTGACCCTGACCCCGACCCTGACCCCCGTCCCGCAGGCCTGTGGAGAAGCCGACGACATCATCAGTCTGCTTGCAGCAGAGTATCGGATGGATTTGTTATGTTTTGCAGCGGCGTGATTTCGTCCTGTGATTTCGTCTGGTCTTCTCTGCATCCGTTTCCAAATCCCGAAATGCAAAAGTATCGACACTCCCTTCAATGTGTCACGTTTTTGTCTCGATACCACAGGAGATTGTGGTTGGTAGCTCATGTGAATGACTATTACAAAGCAGTAGCCTATACTTGTGAATTATAAGAGAAATTATGCATGGTTTACACATTTTTATGAATCGGAAAGCCCTGTCAAGATAACTGTTTTTGCTGGATGATGAATTCTCAAAAGCTATTGGGATAAACAATAGTTTTGCTGTATGGTGACCATTTTCAAGCAGTATAATTGTAATAGGATAATGATGAGCAAGAACACATTCTCAAAGATCAATAAACTTTAAATTCTGGTGAGCATTTAACTGGTGAGCATTCTGGTTATGCAAGATATTTTAAGTATCCAAAATAAATACACAAAATGACAAGAACGTCAAATAAAGTGAATTATTAAGTGTCTGTAAACAAAATTGCCTCTCAACAAAAGGTCTGTTTGAGACCAATACACCAGACCGAAGACTTCCGTCATCTCGTTATTTTGTAGAAAGAAGTAAAAAATAGCAAAGAATCTCAAGCCTGAAGTGGACACAGAGCATCCACAAACATACATTTTCAAGTTGCGCCAGAGACTCTCAGTTGAATTTGGGGTTGGACTTTGACTGTGGCATTCTATCATGAATATGAGATGATCTAAATTATTCCATTGTAGCTTTAATTTTAATTTATTTATATAGTTTTCTTCCGGGATTGCCAAGAACTCTGGCCAGCTGCAGCTTCTCTGTTCCTGCTGAAGAAAAAGCATTACTACAGTATGATGTTTCACCACGCTCATGTTTCACAGAGGAGAAGGTGTTTTCAGAGTGTTTTGCAATAATAACCTTCCATCATTCAGCTTTTTGTTTTTTGTTATGCAGGCCATATGTTTCACGCTGTTTTTCATCTGAAAGAGTCCCTTTCTCTCTGAAGTTGGTTTTTACTTGTCACTCTCGCGTAAAGACCAAGTTTGTGGAGAACACAAATAGTTCCTCTGATTCTCTGGTTAGGTGTGAAGTTACGCCAAACACTTTGCATGCATTTTGCTTTAAATTTCATCCTTGGCCTGTCTTTTCTAACATATGTTCTAACACCTCTGAGGCCTCATGGTAGCTACCAAACAAGTTATTTAGGTGTGTCGAAATAAATGGGGCTGGATTATTTTAATCATATTTCACACTGTTCCATTTTGAGATGGTGCATCACATAACATTCCAACAAAAAGCACATTGACGTTTGTGGTGTTAACATGACAAAATATTAGAAAGAGGAGGTGGAGGTGGAGGTGGAATAACTGCTCAGCCCTCTGGCTGAGCAGTTATTCCACCTCCTCTTACGACTTCCTTATTTCACTTTCTAGTCTTTCTAACCACTCAATAAGTATCTGTACAATTTAGAGCATAACCACTGGTGGGCTGACCTCTAACACGACCAGCTGTTTTGCCCTCTTTCGTCTGTCTTCTTTCCTCCTCCATCTGATTTTCTTTTACGCCCATCTGCATCCGGAAAATAGGGCAGGGAATGACGTGTCTGGAAACTAGTGTGTGAGTCTTTGAAAAAAATAAAAATAAAATAAATAAATATTCGTGGTGAGTAATAGAGCTAGAGGGGCAGGCAAGAGAAAACAAACAGCATGGTCCTCCAAAGAGCAGTGTCTGAGAAACATTAGCTTTTCCTTTATGTAGGTGTGTGTGTGTGACACACACACAACATCAGGCATGTCTGGGGGATTAACAGGGCTCATATGTGGGATTCAGCCACCCCATCATCCCCGCCCCCCACAATCGCCAACACACACAAACACACACAGATGCACAGCAGGCAAAAATCCTCTGCTGGATTTGTGAGTGTCATTCCGTCTTTCTTAGAGTCCGCTCATTCCCTTCGTTCTGAACCCCAATCTCATCTAGTAGAGGATTTGTGAGGGGCTGTGTGGGTGGGGGGCGAATGTCGTCCCCTTCGACGCAACAAGACCTCAATCGGACCGAGTGCGGCCTTATTCCAAAAGCAGACATCCATTAAACCGAGGCATTACTGTAATACAACTGTGAGTCGACTCCGTCTCTCTGCCATTCAGGCTGAATGTCACTGGGACTGATGCTATTAATATAGATTCCGCCACAGCGTACAGATGTTTAATTTCAATGTATATCGGATTAAAACGTCTTCCAGCAAAAAATCGTATATGTTTAAAAGTAATAATAATAATAAAAAAGAAAACCCTAGCTTGGTTTATGATTAGGTTTTGCCTCTTGTTTGTTGGATTTTATTAACCAAATGAGTGTGTAATACGGTCTGTAGCCACTTTTGGCTGATGGGCTCAGGAGACAAGAGATTTTAGCTCCCATCCCCCCGTTCCCCCCCTTCTCCCCTGTGTCTGTCCTCCTCCCCAAAGACTCGATCCAATTACCAGCCTGGCACTGCGTGGCTCAGCACCGACTCTGCCAGCCTGTGTCAACCATATCTTTATACGTCTCCTATGCAGTTCTTCTTCTTTTTTCCTTCTTTCTCTCTAGTCACTCCACCTTTATCTTTGGCTTGCTTCTCGTTTATCCCAGTATGTGATGCTGTCATGCTCCATCAGCCTACAGCGCTGTGTTTTTTCCCCCCCTCCATCTCTCTGTTTTGCATTATGATGTTGTGTGTGTCTTCGTTTGTCATCTAGGCTGTAGGAGGGAGTTTCTGGCTGATTAAAGAGATGATTTATAGGAGCATCCTGTTGGAGGAATTCCCCGATATCCTCTCAACTCGCATTTTCTCTGATGAGTTTTCTCCAGTCAGCCCCCTCCCCGCCGCCCCCGAAGACGCGCGCACGCCACACGTACGTTACAACATGCATGCACTGTGAATTTGCGTCGCTCACGAAAGCAGAAGTGTAGCTCGGATGTTCACATCCGGCGTCTCCGCTGATAAGTACGAATGTCGACTCCAAGCTGAGACTTGGAGGTAACCGGCGTGGCATTTAGGAACCTCATAAGATCCTATTATTGTTTTTTTAAAAAACAGAGATGCATGGGGAAATCAACTGTACGCCGGACAACAGCCGTTTCCATCGATCATCTGTTTTGAAATGTTAAAAAAAAAGAAGAAAAAACCCCCATCTTTTTTCCCCATGAGTGAAGACATCATACAAAAGAGCTACCAGGTCACAACGACCGAGAGATTTTCACTGTAATTTGTTGATTAAAAATGAAATCAGATGAAGCACAAAAGTTGTAAGCAGCCTCTGGAAAGAAGAAAAAAAAACATATTTCCTTTGGGGACATATCAGCTGTTCAGTCAGGCTCCCAGAAGGAGTTGGACGTGAGCAGATAACAGGAGGCTGAACACGTTTCATCCTTTTGGGACCCACTGGATTAGAGAATCTCAGTGAGACCCTACAATATCTAGAGGAGACACACACACATACACACATTGCTTTTGATAAAGCTAACCACAGTGACTATGATCATCACTAATATGAAATGATGAAGGCAGCATAAAATGTCAATTATGTAATCATTTTGCCTTGGTTTTAAATTAATGGTAAAAATGTTGCCAAGCTGCAGAGCTGTGTAACGGTGACTGCTCTCTAAAACACAGAGCGTGAAGTTTGCCTCTTGCCCACATGTAAATAACTAAAACTTTTATCTCTTGAAAGCACTATTGCATGATAAAATAGCCAATTATTGTACAGTATAACGTTGAGATCTGTCTCAAAGTTCTATGTACGTAAAGTACATAGTTAAGTAAAGTTTCTTTAAAGTGTGGCATTAGATATTTTTGATACTGTGACTTTAAATTCTGCTAATTGTTCAAGGAAATAAAAACATTTCTTGCTGAAATTTGATCTATTCAAGGGGAGAGAAAAACATTACAACTATTTGTGTTCATTGTAAAATCTCATTCTCAGTTGCATGGCAACTTCTTAACACAGGGAAAAGTAATAGAAAACAAAGTGTTACGATCAAGAACAATTTTGTAATCTTGTTCCAAATGCAATTGACTTTTATTTATACTTTCAGTGTCACTTTGCACTCAGAGTGAAATTTGAAAAGTCATCCTAAACTGTCATAGATGGACTTTCATTCAAAAATAATTGTCAATTTATGATGCGGGGGGAAATTAAAGAAAGACAAAACTGAAGCATGTGAACAGAAATGTGAAAATTTAGAACCTGTCATTGAGATGATAGAATGATTTCCCTGCTTTGTAAGATCTTAAACATTTTCTAATGCTTTACCAACTAAAATTGTCTCATCTAGCAACAAAATAAGTCCACTAACATTTTCAGTCAGCGGACAGGAAATGGACACCACGAGGGTAGATACACACACACACACACACACACATATATATATATATATATATAGTGTTGCCATAGAGAGAAAAGCAACTGGCTTAATATAGCAGGTTAATAAAATTGAAGTCATTTTCAATTCAACAAACCACATAAGCTCCAGATGAACAATAAGTCATGATGACAAATCCAAAAGAATCAGTTTTACAGCAAAATCCTGAATGTATTTACAGTTTCCGTCCCTGGCCAGCAGTCTACAGATTATTTTATCGCAGAAGAAGTGAAGCACTAGTCAGTTTTCTATTGCTTGGCTCTGACCTGCCTCTGACCCGACAGTGTAGGATCTGACGTTTTTCTTCTCCTCTCCCCTGAATATATGAAAACAGAGACCTTGTGCTTTGCTGCGAGTTTAGCAAACAAAACAATGATTGTAATTTCTTCAGTTGGATCCTAAATGACAAACTCTTCAGCAACATGATTACATCACTGTACCCTGGGGCACATTTTCTACTTTTATGGTCGATAATTCATAGTCCTTTAAAAAAAAAGAAAAAAGAACATTAGAGTCACACAAAATCTAAATTGGAAGACCAAATTTCCAATTCGGTTCAGATCATTTTTATTGCACCAATTCAAAACAAATGACAGCACAAGGCCAGTCCAAGAGCATCTAGGATCCATCTTGGTCCGAGTTACAGTGTAACCAGCCTGATTTATTTCACAACACTACAGAATTAAGTTTCAGATCCAATTAAATGCAGGACATCTTCTATCTTATGATGTAATGTAGTATATTTTTTCCATTAGGAGAGATGATATAAATGTTTGTTTTTAAGGAACGGGTCTCTGGTTTTACAAGCATCCTGAGCGACTTTGTGGAAACAAAGTTTTAAATAATAATAAAAAATGTCTGAAATGAATCAGTAAAAGCCTGAACAGCACATCTCTGAACTCAATTCCAAGATTTTCTCTCTTCTCCCTCACTTTTTAAACTCACTCACAACACAATCCTTGAATCTTAAGCTTCAGAAAAAAATACTTCCTACATTTCACAGCCTAGTTTTGAGTGTAATACTGAATTTCTGTTACATAAAAAAAGAGAGTAAATCCTTGCACTTTTAATAACAAATGCCTAAATTCAAAAGAAAAAAAAAATACTTACTTTGAAGCAGCTCTTCATTAAATGTGAAGCATAAAGCTTCACTTACGTTGCCCATTTACAAGCATGTTAATGATCAAACACAATGCTACAGACCGCTTTGTTTTCAAACCGTCTAACAAAGATTATGGGCAATTTGATTCAGATCCAAGAGGAACGTGTGCTTAATTTATTAATTTATCCGACATGTTTCTGAAAATTAAAAAAAACAAAAAAAACAACCCCTTTCCCCCCAAAAAAAACAGGGGATCTGTATTTAAAGTCTAATCTCTTCTCTTGCTATTCATTACTGAAACATCCCTGATACGAGTTAAATAGGCATTGATCAGAGAGGTGCTCTGCTCTTTGCTGAAGGCCAACATATACCCAGTGTTATGTTGCATTTGAAATCCACTAGTGAATGCAAAAAAAGTCATATGTTTGGTAGATAACATATAAAGATCTGCTCATGCTTTTTAAATGTCCCCAGTGGCTTCAGGTAATTCGCTCCCCATTCGAAGAAACATTCAATACAAGTAAGGGTTTTTTTCCCTCTCCTTTCATTTCTTTCTCAGACTCTTTTATCACCCTTTTTTTACCAGTCTGCAGAGAGCAGAGGAGAAAGGCCTTGAATAGTGATGAATGTGTGCCGTAATGCAACTTAAGTTCAGCTGAGAGATTCATTAACAAACTCTGATGTGTGCGTGTGTTTTTTTTCCTTCTTCCTTTTTTCCCTTTCTTGGCCGCATCACTCTCAGCACAGGGTTTTTTTTGGCTGATGTTAAAAAACATTATCCTCTGTCAAGGTTACGCTTCCCCTCATTTCCCCCGATTCCTCTGTTTCTTCTTGAAAGTAATTGTTTTGCGCTATGGCTATGTGAGTTATTAGTTGGATCCTCTGGCAGGAGTGTGGGCTAAATGGAATGGTGTCAAGAGTCTGGCTGCCCTGCTGTGTGGGAGGATGACTGGGAGTTAAATAACAACAGCCAAGAGAAAGCAGCGCATCTCTCCTTATTTTTATTTTAGTTTTTTCTGCTTTGTTTCGGATTACATGTGAATTAGTGCATGTGGCCATAACAGTTTTTCTCTTTTTTTATTTCTTATTGCAACTCTCGAGCATTGGCTCAACCTCAGTCTAACGCTGGTGTTCCTGCTGCAACATAGATTTATTCTTGGTCAGAGGAAGCGAGCCTCTTGTAAGTGTGAAGTTGTGTGTACGCGCGCGAGTGGGATGACAGCGCTGTGATGTTAAAGGAGAGATGTTTGCCGTGACAGCTGCAGTACCTGGAGGGTAGGAGAGGGATAAAACAGTGAGGTGCATAATTTCCGCATTTAGGCTGAGACACTGGGAGGAAAAAGGAAGAAGAAAAAAAAAAGAAGGAAAAAGAGCACGGAGCAGAGGAGGAGGATAACAAGCATGCTAAATGAATGGAGATTAAAGACGGAGAAGGAAGGAGAAAAGAGACATTCGTATGTCACCGGTAGGTTTCATTACCGGAAAACGCAACCCTCTCTTGGTGTGGAAACAAAGTATTTCACAGTAGTCATGAGGCACAGTTACAGTGCCTTGGTAATAATGCAGCTTCAACTTTTTCAAATTATATCAGGTAGCAACTGCAAACTTTGATGTATTCTACTGGGATTTTAGGTCATGTACCAACATGAACCAGAGCTTAATTATAGAAGGATATTAATCAATTTGAACTTTTTTTTTTTACTTTTTACTTCAACAAATCTTTAAAATGTGGTGTGCTTGTATCTAACCCTCTCTACTCTGTTAGCCAAAAATATAATACAGTGCAACCAATTGATCAATCTCATTATTAACACGGCTGTATCAAAAGATTGTATCAAAAAGCCAAAAAGTGATGAAATTACATCAGAAAGATCAAGTAACACAGCAAGAATAAAGTGTTGCGGAACTTTAAAGCAGAACTACATGATAAAAAAAAAAACTTACATGCCCAGTCAAAGTCAAGACTTGAAAGTCGAGGTTTACAATCTATCCAGCCTGACTGAGCATTAAAAACCTTAAAAAACCCCGTAAATTTGTAAAGTTGGTAGAGACGTATTGCGACAGACTGACAGGTTGTAGCGACAGGTGATTCTATAAAGTATCGCCTGAAGAGGGCCGACTACAAATGAAGGTCAAAGTTTTCAGATTTTCCTTCTAAAAGGATTTGATAAACCTAACCTTAGGCTATGTTTCCTCCTGCTTAATTAGGCACTGCTTTGTGTTGATCTAGTGGACAAAATCACTGGCAAAACGCATCGAAATTTTATCGAGTGTGCCGTAACACGACCCGCTATTCAAAAGGGGTTTTAATACTTTAGGCGCCATGCTAAACAGCGTCCTAAAGATTTAGCGTTGGCATTTCACTCACACAACTCATTAGGGAGAGTCCAGGAATCAAAGCTGACAAAGCGAACTAAATGTCCCCGTCTCTTTTGTTCCATATATTCCATTTCCTGCCTGCCTTGCCCACAATCCAATCTCAACTGCTGACATTTCAGTGGCACGGTCAGGGTGTTTTATGCCCAGTGGCAGCTGGTCCGGCCCTCAGACACTATTCGTCAGGAAGTATTGACTTAATGAAGAAAAATTGTAACAATATTCCCTGCTGGACCAGATTTCCTTGACGCGCGACACTCTGTCCACGTAATGCGAAGCCGCGTCCTGATATCTCCCTTTAAGCATCGAAACCGCACGAGGATCCGTCGATGCGTGCCACGCGGATCCTCGTCTTCCCGTGTCATTGTCTGAATTGCTTGTGCAAAGAGAGCTGCCCTATTAAAAGCTACAGGAAAAAGCAGGCCGCCTTTGTCCCATTACTGCGCGGCGGAGCTGATGTTAGTGAAGCTGGCAGCCATGGATGACTGGGAGCCACTGAGGCCTCGGTCAGCCGACATTATCCTGCCTCTCAAATGTTATCCAGCCCCGCAGCAGTGTGTGTGTGTGTGTGTGTGTGTGTATGCGTGCGTTATGCGTGTGTGTTGCATGTCCTTGTCCAAGTGCGGCTAAGGGATGGCATTGTGTCTGCAGGTAGACAAGAGAGGAAAGGAGAAGGAAACAGGGAGACACAGAGAGCGTTGTAATGTGAGTGGATCTAAGCTCTGATCCTCTTTTAGTTGGTATGTGTGTGTGTGTGTGTGTGTGTGTGTGTGTGTGTGTGTGTGTGTGTGTGTGTGTGTGTGTGTGTGTGTGTGTGTTTTAGGGATACAATCAGGGTAAATATGACGTTTCAACGAGAGCTAAAGATTGGAAAGGATCAGCTCCAAGGCAGCGTAAGCCAAATAAAAAAACAGGAAAATAACTCATCTGTTTTCATCATATCTATGCATGTTTGCGTTTTGTGTTGCTGTCGCCAGGGTAAAAAGCCACATCTGGTGCCAGATTATACACAAGTATTCAGTGCCAAACTGACAAAAATAAAATAAATTTTAAAAAATCGCCAGAGGTATGTCGGGTCATCGACCATTCAAATTTTGTCACAGCTGTGACGCTAGAGGTCTGAACAGAGCAGAAAAGGAGCAGAGATTAGCTCCGTGCGCTTTACTGCGGGGATGAGGGCTGAAACCCCGGCGCCCGGTCCAGATGGGTCAGCAGCACAGAGCCAAAGCCCTCCTTAACCTGCTGGATCAGGGAATCAGCCATACTTCACAGCTGAAGCAAAGATCACACACGCACACACACATGCGCGCGCCAGCTCCCACGGACACAAACGCTCGCACGCTTCAGAGATCCATCTCACAGTCACACCAGGTGTAGCCAATCATATCGCTTTAAGCATTCCCTCCACGGCACTGATGCGAAAGTCAAATAAAAATACATAAACAAAAAACAGTTCACTGCATTGTAGCAGTTGTAAAATAGCAATTGCCAAGCTTTATAAACTGAATGCCATAAAAAAAAAGATCAATTTCTTTGAGAAAAAGAGCAATAATAGAGTGCACTTAATATTCTGCCTTACAGACTTGTTTATTTTCATGTAGACTGCAGCATTAGAGATGCCATTATAAGGCAGCTCAAATTGGCCCGTCGAGGCTCGGTCTAGCCCGTGTAACAAGCACCGTGATTCTGAAACATTTATGCAACATCGCCCAACATTACAGCTTTTAGCATTTGCCACAGAGAGAGTTGTTTGGTCCCCGGAGACGATCGAGGATGCTGCGAACCTACCGGAGTCGTTTCCTGTCAGTTACTTCTTCCCCATCTCCAGCCGCGCGGAACCTAATGAAAGAACACAATTTAAACCCCATTCCCACCCCGAAAAAGCATCCATTAACTTGTTTGTGCGTTTTAGAGTTTATCACTAATTAATGCAGAATTAGCGCGCTGATTGTCCCCCGATAACGTCTCATTGTCAAGAAGAGATTTTGAAAATAGTTGCATATCCAGGGAGCGACTGAATCCATCGAGGGAAACTCGAGACAAAGGCCTGTAATGATAGTCAGCAAACAGACAGACGAGCTCAACCTTCAGATATTTACTTCTGTCGTGTCGTTTGAAGGGTCAAATTTTCATGCAACTTCAATGTATCTCAAAGGCAGAAGCTGATTCACAAGTTTGAATTTAGTTCAGAATGTCTGGTTATATGAAATATGCAGCTGTGTCACATACTTGCTGCACTATGTCTATATTTAAAAATTATTAGATAGAATTTATTATGAGCCAATCTAGGAGTTCCAAAACGAAACCTCTTGTGGCTCCAGAGCCACAGGTTGTAGACTTTTCTATGGTTTGGGTTTGGACCAGAAGGCCGAAAGTTAGATGAAACTGGATCTTCCGTCATGACTAATTTCAGACTGGTTTTGGGAATGAGGGCTACCGTAGCTCAGCTCCATGACCAAGAAGGTCATGGGTTCAAATTTTGGCCCGGGGACTCTGTACATAGAGCTTGTATGTTCTCCTGGTACGTTCTTTTGGGTTAATTGGTTTCTCTAAATTATATCTAAGTGTGAGGGTGAGTGTGTGTGCATGGTTGATTGTCCTGTGTGTGTCTCTCATGGTGAGCCTCACCTCTTGCCCAGTAATAACCACCATTGTCATGTGATGCCAACATGGATGGATTGGTTTTGGAATGGCCTCCCCAAAGCACCTAGATTTGAAAACTATGCAACTAAACTAATTGAACTTTACTAATATTCTCAAATATTCAGGCTTATCTTGGCTACAGAATATATATTTATATTTGAGACTGGATATATAAGTGCACCCAAGCATTTAAAGTAGCTTTTTTGTGGGATGTTTCCATTCAGAGAAAACGATGGAATAACATATTTTCCCTTGTTGAAATTTGCCATTAATTTGCCAATGATTTGCCAATAATACCAAATGTGAATTTTTCACTGGAGCAGCAAGACTGGCTCAGTGCATGTTATTATCATATGCGACTTAAAAGTGAGGTGAAAAAAAAATACAGAATTAGTTTTTATTACTTTCAAAGTATCCCTCAACCCCCCCCCCATGGGTCAGAGTTTCCAAAGTTAAGCTCATTCAGTTTCCCAGCAAACTTTCTTTGGAAATCCCAAACTGGTTTACCATAATCTCACTTTGCTCAGGCAAAAACAAAAGCAAGCACATTCCTCTAAACAGCACTGATGCCAAGCTGAATTTCTTTTGCCCCTAAAGATGCGCATAATGTTGGGTAAAAACAGAGGTTAGACAAGTGATAAATATAGGAGGGGGGGATAAAGAGAAAAAAAACTAATTCCCAATTCAACATCTATTTTTTGGGGGGGGTAGAAACATAAAAGAACCAATCCATTATCCGAGCACCACCCCCGCTGTGCTGATTCCCTTCAGCTATTAGCAGCTTAGGACACAAATAGATCACAGAAGATATTAAAAAGCAGCAGGAATCTAACAGTTTAAAAAGCCTGTTGTAATCCTCGCCGCTACGGAAGTAAAAAAAAAAAAAACAACTAAACAATATTTGAATGAAGTGAAATTAGTCAGTGCCTTTCATTTTAAAGGCCACTGTTAAGTTTTGGATAAAGTCTGGAGGTTATTTTTTTTTTTACATTTTTTTTTCTGCATTTGAGATGAGAATTAAGGAGGATTAAGTAAAAGAGGAGATATGACAAAAACAGGTCATTTTTTTTTCTTTTTCTAGGCAAACATGACTCAAAGTAATCAAGGGCAATATTTTAACCCTGCTGAGCCAGTAATATGAAATTCTTGGCTTAGACAGCAGCGGTGCAGAAGCCGTTGCAATAATAAAAACTCCGGAGAGAAATGTGATGTTGTTCATAAGAGTGCAAATGCACAGCTATATAGCAGGGATTGTTGTCAAAGCTGTGCCTTACAAATCCCAGACAGAGATTTGTGCTTGGCGGGGAATAAGACACCGCCAGAGCTGATCAAGGCACCGTGCAAGAGGAGGAGCTGATATCGGTTGGAGCAGTCATTTAACTGACAGGAACGCAAAAAGTTGTACAACTCTTAACGCAGGTACAAATTTGACAATTTGTCCTCAAATACATTAGAATTTTTCGACATCTTTTTATGACGTCCACAGTCGTCGATGTGTTTTGTCAGACAGATTGAAACCAAGTAGGGCATAACTGTGACGTTTTTCACTTTCAACACCGATAAAAAATGTCTGAGGTTTAATATCGGCCAATACCAATCCGATGAAGAAAAAAACTGCTGAATTGACTTAAAAGTTTTATTATTATTTTTAAAGAGACATAAATACACAAAATGTACATATTTATTTGGAAATCCTACACCAGTATGGTACCAATAGCAGCACTAGCTTAGTCAAATATCTTAAAACAGCACAGCTTTAATTTGTTTAGTCTGTGAAATCAGGAGTAAACAGCCTGTATTAAATAAATAATAAGGAAACTGAAACTGACAAAAACAATAGGTTCATTAGCTCGGTCAAGTATGTAAAAATAAACTGCAAGAGACCTCCTTTCAAATGGTTCTGAAAGTGCAATTAGGAATTATACAAAGAATGTAAACATTTAAGCATAATACATGATATACATACCACTCAGAGATACACAGGGTTTCATAATGAGCTGCTATACACACTATCAACGATGAAGAAGATAAACCGTTTTGTTCTTTTGGGGATAAATTGTCCATACTATAAGCACAGCACATCTATTGTCCCAGCTATTTTTTAAGCCAAGCTAATAGCTGTTTCCATTGACTGCATAATTACGCAAATTGGAATTATGAAAATAAATGTGCTTAATGGAAGCATGCCAATTTAAAAAAAAAAGGTTTTTCATTAAAAGTTATCAAAAATTAGTGCGATAATGCTTTTATCGTCTGTGACTTCCTGTTCCTGATCTGACCTTTCGTTTTAGAAATCTGCTTTGTGGTTGGCACCATCCTTTCGGCCCTCGGTGTTGTTGCTTCAGCTGGTGCGCACACGCTCACAAAAACTTGGACATCTCACAAACGACTGCAGAGATGCCTGGTGGGCAAAACACGACAACGTACACGTCTTTGCGGTTGAGCAGGCGGCACAGAGGGGAACGCCACAGACAAAGAAAACTTAGAGGCCGCACAAGATTTGGCTCTTGGGCAGAAAAACACTTTCCAGCAGAGAATCAACATCGAATGAACAATTACAGCTGCAAAAGAATGGTTTAGATCAAAGAATGTGTATGTGATTGAACCATTGTGGCTGAGTAAAAAAAATACACCACACTTTTCAGATTTCCCCCCCAAACTGAAAACCTTTTCTTCCACTTTACAATTACACACTACGAGATGATCCTAGAAGGAAAACAACATCTTGTTTTCTCTGTAAATTCCACGTTTCGCTCTTCACGTTTTGTAACCTTTAATTTCATTACTCCATTCATATCCTGGTTTCAACTCAGTTGACTGAGCTCCCTTCTGTTTTTCTTCATTTTTTTTTTTCCGGGGTTTGAGGGATAAAAAGAATCCGTGTTGAGGAAGAATAAAATGTAAAAAGCGAGCAGTCATATTAAACACGAGGGAGTTTAAGTGATTACGTCGGTGCGCCTCCACAGCCAAAATCCATGAAAATCCGTGCTGCTAAATCCAGGAAAATAGCCCAGTATGCGCATGCTTGCTCAAAGACGCGTACAGAGTAGGGGCTCGAAGCCGTTTTCTTCTCTGTGGTCAAAATTGGGTTGAAGCTCGCTCTCATATAGCCAACACTGTCCTCACAGCAAATATTTGAAGCGAGTTCTGTTTCTTTTTTTTTCTCTTTTCTCCAGACACATTTCCAATTTAGTGTCTAATCACGGAGCTGTCAGCATTTTAAGGGGAAGAGTCAGAGTACTGTCTGCTTCTCATGCAGGCTGTTTTGACAAGATCAACTTTGGTTTGACAACATGTCCCAGTTTTAATTTCACTCAGCCAATGATGCATTTCATTTTCTAAACCCTCAAGCGTTCAGCGGCTGATAACATTAGAAGCTAAATCTTTACTTTTTTTTCTTAGCAGGAATTTATTAATTGCAGGAAATATATCCTGTTATGTGGACGTATTTGTCCCGTCATCAGTAAGACTTTAAATGTCTAATAAAAGCTGAAGGCCAAGAGGTGAGAAAGCCGGTTCGTTTTTCAAGGTGCTATGCTAGAAAAACAACAAACAACAAAGAAAATGCATTAAATTCCTGCTTTTAATTGTTTTTAAGCACATAATCTGGACATAGTATCACTGCATTTCTAAACAAATAACATAAATTAGCACTGTAATGACTTAGCCGCACAATCATTTCAAATGCGGCGACAGATTGCCTAATTAGTCACTTTATATTACTCGTATCTTTATACATGGAGAACCCCGATTTCACTGACCCGCACAATCAGCTAAACTGCAGCCAGCATTAACTGGTGGCTGAGGGTTTTTACAACAGGTATTGCAGCGGATCAGTTTATTTCATCGTGTAAACTGTGCGGATGGGCTCGGAAATTCAACTCTTGTTCAGCTTAGTCGACTTAAATCCAAACTGATTCGGTCAGCATTTTCCTGAAGCCCGAACAGGCTGCATGGACGGGCTAATTAAGCAGAGGTCCGACTGAAATGGGAACTGCAGACGGGGAAACTCACACAATCCGACATCAAAATACTAAAAGTAGCTAATGCACTGTTTGCCTGTGCTACTGTGTTGCATTAAAATAAAACATCAACAGTTGACAAGTTGAATGAATTTTCTTACTGCCTTTGTTTGTTAGTCATTGTTTGTGTGACTTCTGAGGTAAACCTGCGCATGATCAAAACATTTCAAACGGATCTGAAAATGTGAAGCTGAGACACAAACATCTGTGTCTGCGTAACTTATTGATGATTTTTGTTTAGAAAGATAATGGTGTACAGCCATCACAGGTATGACTCTATAATAATAATAATAATAAAAAAAGAAAATATAATGAAAAAGCTAAGGATTTCTGTTACCAAATCCAGAGGGAAATATGTCAAGCCTTTATTCTGGACGTCTAATTTTAATAAATCATGGCTTAACACAAAATAAATGCACCGAATTCAGTGTTACGCAAGATTTAACAAAAGAAAACATTTCAAAAAAAGAAACAGCAGATTTTGAAATATGTTCATTTCTATGCACTCGATACTTGGCTAAGCGAAGCTTTCCCAAATCCTTGAATGAATTTTGTTGAACGTCGCTCAAGGTTGTGGTTATCCTCATTAATGACACTCCTTTCACTACCACTCTTTGTACTTCCACTCAACTTTCCTTGAATATACTAGGACACAGCCCTCAGTGGACAACCAGCTCATTTAGCAATGACCTTTTGTAGTTTCTCCTACTTGTGGAAAGTTTCTCGATTTTCTTCAAACCCTCTGTCGAGTCCGGAGTCTTCCTCAATGTGTAGCCCTCTGACCCAGACTGAAATACCATTTAGGTTAAATGGTTGCAGGTGTTTCCAGTTGATCAGCTGATGCCACAAGTTCACAAACTTTTTCCACAATATTTTTCCACAACATTTTCTGAGACACTGAAATTTGGGTTTTTGCTGCATAGTTATGAAAACTACAAGAAGCAAAAGTTTGAAATATTTGACTGTTTTAATAAATCTATGCATTACACAAGTTTCACTTTCTGAAATTTGTGATAACAAACATTCAACTTCTTCACAATATTCCATTTGTTGAGATTTTTGCTGTAGCGTTTTAATTATCATGGTAAATCCTATAGAGCTGCACAATTTGTGAAATTGGAATCTTATCGTTATATCAATATTTGCAACGTTGTGATGGCAGAGAAAATCTCAGAAGCAAAATTTGATGGAATACTGTAAGCGTTTCGTCGCCCTCGTTGTCTATAAATATGAATCTTTTGTGATCGTGACGCTAAAGCTCAAATAAGAGGGGATGGAAACTAGTGAAGGAAAAAATTGAAATGCATCAGAAACCAGACGCTGAGTCATAATCAATATTGTCATCACAATATTCAACAATAGCAACACAATTACATGTTTCTCTTGCAACTCTTGGTGAAGTCCTAATAAATACTTACTTTTTTGTTTGCTCCCTGAACATGATAAAGCAAAAAAGGTGGATAGTAAATAAAAGAATATGACAATAAGTGAAAGGGTGCTATATATGAAAAGCGCTACCCATGAATGGCAGATAGCAAAGCTGATCATTTAGGACCTGAATTTCCCATCTTTTAATGTTTGTGGTCACCACATACAGTAAAATATGAGAGAAATAATAAGAAACATGAATTCCTATAAACATCTTTAGGTTCAACATGTATGCTGATGTCGTTTTTACGATATAATACAGATGAAAAATCAAAACTTTGCAACAGTTCAGAGCAGGACAGCGGGAACAGTTTGGATAGAAATCATTGCACGTGCATTTCTCACACACACACACACACACACACACACACACACACACACACACACACACACACACACACACACACACACACACACACATCTCTCATAACTAAAAATAAATCTGCACAAACACACAAAAACATGTCTCAGAAGGCTCATTCAAGCAGAAGCACAATATTATCCTTACATCAACATGTTTCATAATGGTTCACATGTGAGCATTGAGGCCGTCATGCATAAACGGTGCAGACAGGTCATCTCTCTCCACGCTCGCGTTGGCTTAAGGTTGGAGTTACAGATCAGAAACGCACACAGAGTCCTGAACCATTGTTCAGCTGGACTGCTGTGTAACAGACGAGGAGATTCACCTGCGACGGGCAATAGGATGGGATTTCACAATAAATGACATCGCCGTCATTCATCCCCCTAAAACGACACTCTTCTGCTCTCGCAAATGTTTGCGTTAGATAATCGACTCTGCTTTTGTTAACAACTGAGCAGGATAAAGTTCTGAAGGGACGGATCTCTACAAGTAGCCGAGCATGTCAAATAATGTCTAGGCAGACATGATTCTGCACAGCATACCAACTTTGAAATTTATTCGCTTTATTTTCTTTTTTAATTTTTTTAGAAAAAAATTGCAGTAGTTGTCTTATTGAATAAGAAAACGAATGCCAGGGAAAAGCTCGTCTCTGAGTGTGAAAGAAAATTTCCCAGCCATCTCAGGGAAGGGCTTTGCAAAATCAAGCAGAAAAGATTACATGCAGAAGTAACAAGCGATATGATCACAATCTGGTTGAGTAGATTGGAGTCTAATAATAGATTTTACTGAACTGTCCTTGCATCATTAAAATACGCTTATTTAAGTTATCGGTGCATTTTTGCTCACAATTGCTTCTTTACTTGGCTCAAGAACATTAGCTAAACTTTGTAGCAATTATACTACTCAAAAGTGTTTGCATTGTTAGAAATTTAATTGATAAAATAGGATTTTCTTGAATTTTTTTGAGAATGTAAAAGCTGTAAAAATAGACAAAGTGTGACAAAGGTTGCTTATCTGGCTTAAATAAAATCCTGCTTAAGCATAAGATGATTCATTGTTTGTCTGAATATAACACAGGGGGTAAATTATTGTCATGATGTTCACATGGGTATCAGTTTGACCCTTAAAAAGAGGAATCCAATCGTTTACACAGTAAATTTACAAATTGACATCACCAGAGCATGCACTACATTATCTATGGTGCTTTGGTGGCAACAAAATTTTACAAAATTTAGTTTAGGCAAATGATTTTAATGCAATTGAAGTAAGGTAATACACAATCATATTACTGCCTGTATTCAGAAAAAAAGGGAAATCAGTTTCTCCATCTCTAACAACTGCTCTTGTCAAGGTGGCTAAAACCTTAAGCTAAATGCTTTCGGCTGTGATAATGACAAATCACAGCAGTTCTTCTTAATTTAAGCTCATAAAATCAAAACAGCTGGTGGATAATATTACATGACAGCAGAATTTGTGTTTTTTGTGTAGTAGATATTTCTCAATTGGCTCGTCACACATTCCAGTGATGTGGTTGCTTTAATTGTAAACCTTTAATGTTAAGATGACTGAATCGTAGAGTTACACGTTTAGTAACTACCTTCACCCTGTCACTTTAAATAGAACGCCAGTAGTCCTAATTCCACGTCACCAATCACATTGAAATCGGCATTGTTTTAAAACCCCAGGAACACTACAAATCAACAAATATTTTTGAGTATTCAAAGGCCATGTCTGGTCAACAGAGGCAAAGGGACAGACCAACAAAAACATAAATAAATGTTTTGAAAAGATATTCATACCTTTTTGTATCGTTTTATTCCAAATTGCAGCCCCAAACAATATATTTTGATCTGACAGACTAGACTCTGAAACAACTGAAGAAACTAAAAATAAAATTGCTGCATCTTTCTTTATGAAGAAGGTCAAAGTTGGTGGGCGCAGCTAAAGACACGAAAGAGACTGGAAAACACTAAAGACTGTGACAGAGAACCCACAACCAGTGGGTGAACAACCCTAAACATACAGCCAGTGCCACAATGAAATGTTTTTTTAATGAATATCTTCATCATATGATAGAACGGCCTAGTCAAAGTCCAGATCTAATTCCAGTTGAACTGTGGCGAGACGTCTTGAAAATCAATGTTCCGGGACATCCGAACCGGATGAGCCATTTTGCGAACCCTGATGGCGTCGAACCCTGATTCAGCGCGCTGAACTTTGCAACGAGACGAAGCCGTGTGAGAGCAGGAGGGGAGAAAACATAGGAGCCCAAATTACAGCCGGCTGTGAATGCTCCCCATCACAATAAATGAATTCATTTAACAAAGATGTGTTCAGCCACCCTCTGCGCTTCGACGAGTTTAACTATGGAACAATTTGTTGAAGTGTTTTCAAGTAACACAGCTTCGGATGCAGCTTGTGGTATTTAGACTCTACATCATCTCGCGGCGCTGGCCCAGGACTGACAAAAGAAGCATTTTGTACCTTTTGCAGAGCACCTGCATGTGCACACGTCTGTGCACAAACACAGCTGTAGCGCACAGATAGGGTCAGTCCCTTCCTTCCTCCGTGCTTATTAAGACATTGAAGCTTTTAGCACCTAGCAGCACTAATCCTATAGCCTTATGCTCACTGATACCACAGCCAAATGGCCTTTCACAGAGGTTCTCTCAATCTCTGTATCCCCCTTCCTCTCTCTCTCTCTCTCTTTTCTGCTCCGTCTCTCTATGCGAGTGTGAACATCTGTGACTGTTTGTGATGAATGGACAAGCCGAGAGAGGAGTAAATGTGAGACACTGCACCACCGAAGCCAATGAGGAGGGGTTCAAATGAGGGAGGGGGGGCGGGGAGGGGGGGGGATGAGGTAAAACGGGGCAGACAAGAGAATGAAAGAGGCAAACACTAAGAGAGGGATGTCAGGAAAGGGATACAGGGTTGCAGATGCACACGGATGGCATACAAAAGCACTTACATGCACTCTGCCCCTGTGTTTGCGTCCTGCATGCAGAGCGCCCGCGCGCTCGCACCCTTCGTGTGTCTGCGTCGCTGCGCGCCCTACGCCGCGTGAGCGTGGACGCGTGTGCAAGGCCGACGTAGGTTAAACTTGTAGTCGTGAAGTGTTCCCAGAAGAGATTAATCATCCCGTGCTGGAATGCTGCATCTCGGTCATAAATCATCACCTGACCTCTCCCTCTCTGTCTCTCTCTCTCTTTTCTCTCTACCACATGGAGAGAGGGAGGGGTGTGTGTGTGTGTGTGTGTGTGTGTTTGCGGGTGGGGGTTGGAGGGGGGGGTGTAAAAGGAGTGTCATTGAGGATCTGCAGCAAACAAACAGCCT
>CAEGAF010112646.1:0-30969 GCA_903067075.1 Micropoecilia bifurca
AATTTGATGTTTTTTTCAAACACACGTCCAACAAAAAAACCTTGCTGGTCGCGCGCCCTCCAGGACCCACTTTGGGCACCCCTGATTTAAATTCCTTTTTTTTTTTTTTTACTTTTTAGCTTCTAATATGAGACATTTATCTGAAAACACTGATGCTGAACAATAACATCTTTTTTAAACCACCGTTTTCAAATGTGCCTGTGTGTATGTAAACATGCCCGTCTGTGAAAATTTACATCTGGCTGCTGCCTCTTGTGCATGTTTGTGTGTATCCCTTTCTGTGTGTGTGTGTGTGTGTGTGTGTGTGTGTGTGTGTGTGTGTGTGTGTGTGTGTGTGTGTGTGTGTGTGTGTGTTGCTGCTTTGCATGGTGACTCAAGTCCAAGGCTGAGGCTGAGCGCGGGGTTGTCCTTGGCTGTCACTACTCATTATTTGCCGGTCAGTGACACCGCTGAGCAGTGTGTGAGCAGTGAGGAGATAGCGGGACTCCTAGTGATGAGTGACAGACTCATCAAAGAGTGGCATTGAGTGACTGCACCCGGTTAGCATCCTTGCTGTCTTCGTGGGGAGTCTGACCCTCGAGCGGTTCATAAAAGGATAAAGCACAACGCTGCTCATCTGCTCGTGATGCAGGGAGGTGTATGCAGAAGTGTGAGCTAAGAGAAGAAGAAGGGATAAATACATTGACTTTTCAATAACCCCGGTGTAGACGCACACCGGCAAATACCACTGTTGTCCCTTTTGCTATTGACATTAATCCTACAGTGGGGCTTCCTGCACTTACAAGTGATCACAGGCTTATTTAGCCACCTCCAATAATGGAGCTGTGCAGCACTTTTCAGTCCCATCCATGTCTTTGCTCCTTGTTTTCCAACCTCTTAGGAAATACGAATGCTCATCCGAGAGCGGTGGCTCGCTTAAAAAATGCAAACCGTCTCACATTAGCAAAGCCAGAAAATGCACACCCTGAAACATTCTGCACTTCAGCAGCACAATAAACCATCTTTAAGCTGAGAGGACCTTCAGCCAAAGAGGTCTGTGATTAATGCAAACCTTATGCAAAATTCATAGTGAGCTATAACAAATGGTTCTTTCCCAGGATTACTAGAAATAAGGGAGTGGGGGGGGGGAGGGTTACTGTCAGCAAAAAAAAAAAAAAAAAAAAAGAAAAAGTGCCTTATATCCTGATCTTTCCCCAGCAACATCATCGCTTAGCCTGTTGCTAATACACAGAGGACTGGAGACAGGAAAGGCAGTCGTACCTTCCGGAGATTTTGCTGTTGGTTTTGAGGTTTCACAACAAAGTAACAAGTTCCTGTGTCCGTGTCAAAACCCAGCTTCAGATAACACTGTGGTGCTCCTTATAAAATTAAATAATATGGTACGTGTAGGAGAATGCCAATAATACAAGGAGATAGATTTTTCAGACATTTGGGATATAGAAACAATGCATCACTTGGATAATGTCCAATACATGAAGATCGAAAGACTAAATAAAACCACAAGTCTGCATATGGCTTACAAATAAATCATATGCAAAAGTACTGAAACACTTTGAATTTCACATGTTTCACAACAATGTATTTTATTGTGTTTTTATTTGGTACACTGCCCAAACTTGTGCATCCTTGTCAAGCAGAAGAAAGTTGCGGAGTTATTTACCAATAAGTCAAAGCTTAGGGCCTTGCTGCAACGTTAAATGACTCATTAAGATGGGGGTTTTCCACATAGATTCCACTTTTGGTGGATAGGAATCTCTTCATTACAATGTATGAAATATTTCATTATGAAGTGGAATCAAAAATGATCCATGAAGAGAGCTGCGGAGAGGGTTCAAGCAAAGGATTAGTTTCTAAAGAAATCTCCAAAAAGTTGTGTACCTCTCAACGCTGCAGACCTGCCGAGACGCCGTCCCCCATCTTTAACTGTCTCAGAGTTAAAAAATTGAATTCTCTTTCTTTCATGCTTTATAATGAAGACATCCCTCTCTGCCCGGAGTCAAAATCTGTGAGCAATGTTGTCTGAGCTCTGCAAAAAAATACCCCATCTTGATAAGTCATTTAATTTTGCTGCATGCCTTAAAGTATGATTTATAAGTAAATAACCATGCATCTACTAAACCGGAATCTTTAATGTAATCTCGGTTTCCAAAGGAATCTTTAAAGAAAAAAAAAGAAAATCTATTTAAAAATATATCAAAGCTACAAGATTAATTTTTTAGCAGAACGCTGATAAGGTGAATGTTTTATATGCCTGTCATTGTGCAGGTGGAAATGGTATTTCTTTGCCTGAAAAATTCTCTAACTTCCTTCATTTCTCCAAACCCTATCACTGTATCTTCTTTGACAGTTTTCACTGTAGGCTGATATTCATCAAATATATTTCACTCGGGGAAAAAAAAGCAAAAGAAAAAAGCTTCACTTTATTTTTACTTTGCTCACAACGCAGCAGAAATGTACAAGTTGTGAAAATAATCTGATGTGGATCCTTCTTTTCCCCCCAGCACCATCAAAGCAACATATTGTACACACTCCTATATATTTCCAATTTAAATATTGAAAGGCGCTCGATAACTACAATGGCACCGTAGAAGATGAGATAATGACACAGAGAAATGCCTCCATGATTCTTTGAATTTGGCTTTTATTATTGCTGACCCAAAGTTAGCTTAAGCATAAATATTTAATGATTAGTCAGACATTGGACGGGCCTTCGTGTTCAAATGTCCTGTTCTGTTAATCATTTTCCATGAAATTCATGCTTTCATTAGTATCAAGCACGGCAGAATTCACATCGTCTCCATAACGTCTGGATAATTTTCATCTGAAATCCCTAAAGACAACACGCAGTGAGTGCTAATCTTCCTTTTGTGTTTTTCTTCAGTCACCTGCCGGGACTGACAAAGAGAACGACGTTGGCGCAGACAAACAAGGCATCGTGTGGAGTGGTAGGTTTGTTTTTGAAAACTTAAGCTGAGATTTTCCTAAATATGTGTCGGATATTAGCAGAAAAACTCAAGCGATGGAAAACAGTTTCTTGATCAGCTGGTTAAATATTTGGATGAGTTCAGATGTTTATTTATGATGCGTAAAAGCAACACCAAGCACCAGTTTTGCTGGAATTGTTTGTCCGTGTATGGAAGAGCTGGTGTAGCAGAGTTAGGTCAGGACGCCGCCTTGTTTAACCATGAGCCGCCTGCAAATATTTCTCTTCAGGACTGAGATTCAAGTTTTTGTGATGACCATTCTAAAATATTTATTTTGTTGTTCTTAGGCCACTTTGTGACTAATTTGGTGGTACGCTTCAGATTGCTGCCCACTTGGTGGACTCATTTGCACTAAAACTTTCAGATCCTTGAGATGTTGACATTATCAACAATGTTCTTTGGACTGGTGCCGTTTTCTTTGCAAGTTACTTCTGCTAAACGCTTGAACTGCATGATAATGCTGTCCCAGTACTTCCAAAGTTGGGAAGTATTATGCAAATTCAAAAATGGTCATGAAGGCCAAACACATTTTTTTTTTGGATAAGGACCTGGGAAATATCTCCAAAAAATGTAGGTTTTTGTCAGTGAGTGAATCCTAGTGTTCTGCTTTGTCATAACCAGGTATGTTACTTTTCTATGATGTCACATTTATTTTTTCCATTATAAAGGATGGACTAATCTTTTGGGAATAAAGGTTCAATCCTCTTTGTTTGCCCCCCAAGTGGTCAAGAACATTTTGAATTTATCAGAAAGTAGGCACTGTTAGATTCCACTATCTCATTTTACCAGGGTAACGTTGAATCTGTGCATTGTTAATCCCAACATGAATAAAGTCTGTTTGTCACAAACTTATCCGCAGTAAACAATTGACCATGATGCATCATGCCACACATTTAATCAAAATGATCTCAGTGATAATTAAATTTTTCTACATCTGCTCTCCAGGTTCATGTTTCCTGGTAACGTTTTAACAGAACCACCCAGGTGGCTCTTTTCTCCTCACAAGAAGGCGCCGGGACTTTTCAGTCATTTTGCATTTCTAATTTATTGGCCTGCCTCCTTGAGAATTCAGCTCATAAAATAATTAACCTGTAAAGTGCAACTCAACGCAAGTGCTAATTGAAACGCAATTGGAGTTGGGCCATATTATGTATGTTCTTATTGCATGAGCAGTGACTCGATAACATTCAGGCTGGGTTTTTTGGTTTTTGTTTTTTTTTACAGTCAATTTGAAAGTCGTGTTTAGAAACAAGATTATACAGTGAATGTCTGACTGAGCACCTTGATCAGTACGAGCTGGTCGGTTGTTAAACAGAAGTTTGTTCGATCAGAGGTTGAGAGGTACATATTTGAATAGTTCCACTTTTCAGATATTAGACCATATATAACATAGACAGTTAAATGTCAAGAGTACGTGAAAGTGTTTTTTATTAAACAACACCACTGACTGTGATTACACTGCAAAAAACATTAAATCTTGCCAAGGTTTTTTCTATTTGAAATCAGACAAAACTACCTCAGAAGTAACTTTTCAGAAAGATACAGGAGATTGTCTTAGGTTAATAATTTTTAATGTAGATAAAATGTTGTAGCTCCACAAACAGATTCATTCACTTATAACACAGAAAAAATGTCATGTTATAAATAGAACTAGTACTTTTTATCTGTACTCAAGAATTATTGACCTAAAACAAATTCCTAAATACTGCTGAAAAGTTACTTCTAAGTTAGTACACCACTAAGAGTTTTGGACTAGAAACTTGACAAACTACTGGTTTGGTGTTTTTGAAGTGTAAAAAATACAGACATTACAAAACATAACAACCACTGACTACTGAAGTCCACAGGTAATCTCTAAATCATCACACTTGTCAGTAGAAGACATTAGGCAATGTGTGAACAGTCTATCATCACAGTTCCTGTGTTAGAAACAGGAGAGATGTGTAAGGAAATAAGTGAATTTGCCACTGGTCAAATTGTGAAAGTCTGAAGCCTGGATCAGAGCAACATCAAAACTGTAGCTCTTTTGCTCTGCTCCTGGTTTGCTAGTAGTCAGTATCTATCAAAAGAAAGCTGGTCCAATGGTGGAACAGCAGTGAACAGTGTGTCATGTGTGAGGATGATACAATAGTAGCCTTGGAAAGCAAAAGAGGAGATACTGGGACTCAAACAGCTGAGGAAGCTAACATTGGTTCTAATGGGAAAGTGTCAGGATAAACAGAACTTCGCAGTTTGAGGAGCCACGGACCAATCAAGGTGACAATGCTGTCCACAGCAGAAAGTGCAAACAATATGCACTTGAACATTAGAATTGAGTGGCGATAATGGAAAACGGTTTCCTGGTCTGATGGATTATGTTTCTCTTACGTCACATGGATCAGCGAATCATCCTGCATCAAGATGAAATGTGGGAAGGAAAAAAACTGGAGTAGGCAGTGTAATACTTTCCTCACTGTATATGAAGCCTCTGATGTTGGATTGATGTTCATTGGTAAAAAAAAAAACTAGATGCAATTTTAAAAAAAAGTCCTGAAATTCAGATTTTATGACTTTGTCTTGTTATTGCAATTACAAAAGAATGAACAGGGGTTTCAAAAAAATAAAGACACATACAAAACAAAAGAAAGAAAAGACAATCAGTAATATTTTTGGTATTCAGATAGACTGCATTTGACTCATTAAAGTTCATTTAGCTCTTTATCAGAAAACGCTGAAGCTCAACGTTTATTTTTGAGAAGAGCCGTCAGCCGTCTGATGTAAGACTCAATCGGTTTCAGTCGACCTGTTTGAAGCCGGCTGGTTTTCACCGGGTACTTGAGCATTAATAATTCTGTGTCTTGTTTGTGCGTATGACTATGCTATATATATACACACACACACACACACACACACACACACACACACACACACACACACACACACACACACACACACACACACACAGTGTATGTCTTCCGGCGCACAATGATATACCCATCTGTGGACTTGTGTGTTTTGTGTTCTTCTGTATTAAATCAACTCACCATCATGTCGGCTTGCGGTTGAGGATGACAAATCTCCCCTCACTATCTACAGCCATGCAGCTCTCCACTGCATGGCCGGGGCCATGTTTCCCTGGCTCTCTGACACACAGGCAGGCCGTCTGCCCCGCTAAACTACCTCAGCTCCCCAAATGGAGTTCTCATTTTCAAGGGGAACGGCTGCATGGCATAACGCACTTTGTCTTGGGAATTACTTTTTTCTCAGCCTGTGTGGCTCTCTGGGATGGACATGGCTGGCTGGCGCTCGGGGAGACAGATGGAGGCTGCTGGCTAGCTTGACACATGTTGAGCGGCTGCTGATGAGTCAGTGAAGAGGGGCGGGCGAGAAAGTGTGGGGGGTGTAGGAGAGGGAGCAACGCGCTCTATCTGTGTGATGTATTGATGCGAGTGAGAATCAGAGGTCCCACTTGGCTTGAAATCTGCTTTGCAGATACTCTTATGTATGTTTTATGAACCTGTAAAGTGAACGTTGCTTTTATACACCAATAGGTCACGGTGTCGTGTCCAGTGGCAGATGCAGTGACAGCTAATCTAGCTACAGCATGCATTTTTGTGGCATTAACAGCATCTTGGCATTGACATGGACTTAAATTTTCCATTTGCCACATACCAAAACATTTTTCTCTTCTCACAAGCACATTACCTACCATTACATGCCAATACAGTAGAGACCAGTGTAAGCAGGAAAGCAGAGGAAGTAATTAAGATTTTCGTTAGCAACCTTATCATATTAGTTGAGAAATTAGACTACAAATTCTGAGTGAATTTATTTGTACTTTCTTCTGTCTGACAAAACACCACTGACCAAATGAATTTCAGGATACGGGGCTGAAAGTTCAGAACAGCTCTGATGCTCCTAAATTATTTTTTCTACTGACATTCATTTTCAACAGAAGGTGAAATTCTACCTGACTGAGATGATATTTGGTCAAAAATTAAACAAATAAATTATGATCCTTATGATCCCAGAATGATAGTAAATGTAAGGCTTTCATTTAGGCTTTCATGTAGAAGTTCTATTTTTTTTTAACTTCTACATATTATGTTGAATTACAGCTGCAAATGTAAATAAATTTTATATTTAATAAATGCAATAAATGTATATATTTATTGCATGACTGTGAAGAGAAAATAAATGTTTGAGTAATGGTTGTCCAATTTTTTAACAAGGGAAAATTAGCATTTGAATATTCCCCTATATGCTGAAACCTCTTAATAAAATCAAGTACAACCAACTGTGTTTATACACACATGGATAAACACACATGGACAACATTGTTGGCTCCCCTTCCATTAATAATTAAGAAGTTTAATGTCCATGGAAATGTAGCCAACCTCCCTGGCCACGACCTCAGCAAAAAAATTGATGACAAACTGAAGAAAATGATGATACATACGGCAACCAAAGAGCCCAGAAAAACCTCCACAGAAATTAAAGGTGAACTTGCAGGTCGCGGTACTTCAGTGTCAGACGGCAACATCCATCACTGATCGAGTCAAAGCGGACTTCACGGGCTGGAATTTCCCACAGTGCTTATTGATAAACTACGAAACTTCAGGGAGAATGTCCTGTGGACACACAGAAATAGGTGTTTGAGCATCTCAGCTGTGTTCACACATGTTAAAAATGTAGAATACCAGAAAAAAAAAAAAAAACTTACTGTTCACACTGTGAAACATAGTAGGAGGATTATGTTCTGGGACTGATGTTGCATCTGTAACTCGATCTCTTGAATCTGTGCATCTTAGGATGAAATGTCCATCCATCCATCCATCCATTTTCTTACACCCTTTATCCCTTAATGGGGTCGGGAGTTGCTGGTGCCTATCTCCAGCTGGCGTTCCGGGCGAGAGGCGGGGTTCACCCTGGACAGGTCGCCAGTCTGTCGCAGGACAACACAGAGACACACAGGACAAACAACCACGCACACACACACCTAGGGGCAATTTTAGACAGACCAATTAACCTGACAGTCATGTTTTTGGACTGTGGGAGGAAACCGGAGAACCCGGAGAAAACCCACGCATGCACAGGGAGAACATGCAAACTCCATGCAGAAAGGCCGGGGCCAGGAATCGAACCCAGAACCTTCTTGCTGCAAGGCGGCAGCTCTACCAACTGCGCCACTGTGCAGCCCGGATGAAATGTCAAGACTATCAAATCATTCTGGAGAGAAAAGTGCTGCCGACTGTCAGAAAGCTTGGTCTCAATAGCTGGATATGGGTCTTCCAACATGACAATGACCAAAGACACTGCTAAAAACACCCGAGAACTGCAAAGAGCAGAACATTGGAGCATTCTGAACTGGACTTGTATTAGTCATGATCTAAACCTGTGGAGGGACTTGAAACAAGCCGTCAGGAGAAGGAACTCTTTAAACCTGAGACAAAGGGAGCACTTTGCTCACTTTTAGGCCGAATAAACCTGTGGACAGGAGCAGAAGTGTTACTGACACTAACAGAAACGCTGCAGCTGCAGTGATTGCCTCAAAGGTTTACAAAACCAAATATTAAGTTACAGGTACCAACATTTTGCTATATGTGTAAAACAGCTACTTAGTGAGTTCTAGCATTATTTCCTTTAAACTTGGTATAGACACAGCTGTTCTCGCACTACCAGCTCCATCATTATTTGGACCATGAACACCAAGAACTGACAGAAATACTGCATCATGTCCACTTTAAGTTCATCCCAACAAACCAGAAATGTGCGCAAGATGAACTGGTTTCTGCAAACTTTTGCCCCTGCACTTACTCCGTGTAAACTGACGTATTTGCGTCTCACTGAGGCAGAGACTTCATTTTAAGTGATGCTGACATAATGACTGATTCCACAAATCCTCATAATAATTAGCCGCGTCCTCGCACGATCTCTCGACTCTCAGCTTACCGATGCTAAGCTGACGAAATGCAACTGTCTCCCGACGCACTGCGAACTGTAGCAACGAGAAAGGAACTTGGGCTGCCTGAGGCAATGTAGCAAGAGTGGTGGTAGGCATGAGGGTCGAGCTAAATAATTCAATCTCTGGATCGGAGTATATTTTCATATGCATATTTTGGCTGGCGTATTTACTTGAGCAGCTCTCCCACCTCCTCTTTCCTGACAGCGTCTTTCTTTTCAGACCCCATGAATATCTAAACGAGCTAATGACTTCTCGTGAGGAATTAAGAAGGCATCGTTAGGCAGCACCTGAAGGTTGGGTCTGCTGCAGAGTGAGGACTCAGTCGATGTTGATTAGGAAAACGTTCCCAGGGAGGAGCGGTAATAGAAAGTCACTCTTTATGCAGACACTATGCACATATTTAATGCCCATTTTCCTTTTTACTTTAGTCACCGTGATTTATTTCTGGCTGAATGAAAACGGCGCTTGATACTTTTCACTTAAAATATTTTTGTAGTAAAATTAAAAAAAAATAAATAAAAATTGTGACCATGAACGGGTCTGCATAAGACTGACATGATACAGTCATAAGTATAATATAACACCTGTTATGAACATGAATGAGTCTTCATGACTGTTTATGACTGTTGAATGAAGTGTCATTTGGTAAATGATAACACTTTTAATGAAAAGTTGGCCAATTTAATGGACTTTTACTGCATGTTTTAGTACAACGTCACAATAAAAGTGTCATTTACCAAATTTTGCAAAGGTGACACCTTTTATGTACTTTTAATACAATCTGTAGTACAACTTAGCATTAAAAGTGTCATTATTTACCAAATGACTCTTCATGACAACAGCCATAAACATTCATAAAGACTCCTTCACGTTCATAACAGGTGTTATATTATGTTTATGACTGTATCATGTCTGTCTTATGTACACCTCTTCAGATAATGTGTTACCAAAAGTAACTATCGTAGGTTGTGTTCACACAGTAGATCTTCCTACTCAATTACAATTTTTTGCTGAAATCCAATTTTTATTTTGAACGTGGTCGTTCACAGTGCTAATTAAAAGCAGCAGCAATAAGACTTCTGTTTTGCCAAAGCAACGCGCAGGACAAGACCGTCGGCGTCACACAGCCGCACACTGTTTACTGGAGTAATAATGGATGCCTCCGTCTGCGGCTTAATTTTAAATTCACACAAAAAGGCATAGAAATGACTGGGAGCACAAAATATGATTTTTTTTCCCCACAGCAAGAGGTCACTATCAAATTTTAATTATTAAATTATCAATATTTTTCTAACCTATGATCTCCTCCAGTGATTGATTTAAAGTTTTCCATGGTCTCTTTGCTGGACACAGGTGTGTTTGGTGATTGTGGGAAGCATTGAACAGGTCAACTAAACGGGGCTGCATCATGTTTTGGTTGCAACATTTAACCCACCAGGGAAAAGAAAAGATTACAAGTTTCACACCAACTGTGCGTCACAAACTGCACTTTCGGAAATGCCCGCTTGCAAAACAGGCTACTGTTACATAATGGGTGTTTAATAATAGATGTATATATGATATCTCATTGTCAGGATAATCCTAAAATATATTCACTGTCCAATTACTTTATCACACACCCAATGTACCAGTAAGTATACAATGTCAGAAAGAGTAGTTGTTAAGATATTTATTGGCTTTCCAATATCTCCCTGATATTTTTCTGTTTTTGGTTTGGTGATTTTTACCACTATTAATATTTATTACTTTGATTTTACTTTAAAAGAGGCCTGTTACATCATCTCTGAATACACACACTGAGAGCCAACCCTTTAAAGACACGCCAACAGGAAACAATGATTCACTCATTGCTAAATGCTAAGCTCTGACCAAGAAGAATTACATTAAGCAGTCTCTGGCAGTAAAAGAAAGTCAACATTATTTATTTATTTGCTTTGATGATTTTTTGGTTTAAAAAGGGACACATATTCTGAGATAACTACAGATTATTATAACCTGACCTGCTGAATCGGATTTTGTACAATTATGTTTTTGGTTTGTTTTTTGGGGGGGTTTTTTTGTAAAGACTATAGACACACAGAAGACAAAGAAAGGATGTGCTGAATGTTCTTTGATAGAGGTAGTAATATTAAATCCAACAAAAGATAAGAAGAAACATATGATTATCCCCTTTTATGCATCAAAGCGTAGCTTCCTAATTCCCCAGAACCCCTTAAAAATCTGCATCAAAGTGCATGTTCTTGGCTGATGCATTTAAAAAACAGAAAATGGGGAGATCTTAGTTTTAATGAAAAGGGAAATATGATTCTGTCAGTTTTTGAATTGCCGATCACTGATCAGAGCACAAAGAATAAATTATTGAATAACGCAAATCAATTTCTGGCCAAATGATTAGTGCATCTCCACTGATTATCAGTACCATGATAGAAATTGTGTAACGGTCAGACAAGTAACCAGAATTTCATTCCTTATATCGTCATTCAATATGTAATTAGCAAAAAAGAAAGCTACAGAACAAACAAAAAAAATGTAGCAGATTTCCTTCTCCAGTCTGTTTTATTTTTGTTTTATAAGAGCTGCACCACTATTTTAGAGGTAACGTCTGAAAGCCCAGAGGATACAATTCACATCTGTTGCACAACAGATCAACAAATATCACACAAAAGAAGCAGCAGCAATTTCCCAAAGTGTCTAAATCATTCTCTATTTATCCAAACAATCATCTTTCAAAGGGCTCTAATTAAGGTCTTGACTGTACAGATAAAACATTCATAATCACGTTTTCCCTCGAAGAAATTGCCCTGCCTGAAAATGTGTTTTTCTTGACTCCATTATAAGGCAATACTCAAACCAATATACTTTAAAAAGAAGAAAAAAAAAAAAGCAAACAGGTGCGTTAGAAAAAAGTCAGGCGAAAAAAATCGGAGAAAGGAGAGAAAGCACGGTAAGATTTAGAGCCAGCAGAGATGACCCACATTGGTGCGACTTGTTATGAATTCACAATGAGGCTGCTGGGCTTGTTAGCACATGGCTCGGGAGGCAGGGCCGATGAGAGATGCACAGTCCGCTATCCGAGCGAACCCGTCTGCAATTCCACAGCTCTCTACCTTACAGCTGCTGGCAAACAGCACACCAAGGATACTTTGGCTTCCAAGAGAAAGGCAGGGTTAAAGAGGGATGACTGCTTCGGATTTCACAAGGAGACAGAGAGGGCGTCCTCTAACACGAACATGCTGGGGAAAAAGGAAGAAGAGATGAAAAGAAACAGCTAAAAGTGGGCAAAGTGGTGCAGCAGTGATGTATGGTAATAAGAACAAACAGAGCAAAGATCACTGTGGGATTAAAGGCTATTAGAGGTCGTATATTTTGTAAGCTTTCTCTGAAATTCCTTGACACAGACGAGAATTATCACCAGAATTCTACGGATTCTGCATGAAGGCTATGTTTTCATCCACTCATGCAGATTTGAGCACCGTCAGAGCCGAGGTGACTGCACAGTTGTTCAGTTGATAGTTTACTGCCAGCAGGCTGGGGATGATTGCTGCACCTGCAAATTAGCAACTCATGACACACACACACACACACGCACACACACATACACACACACACACATGGTTGTACTCTTACATTTATAGGGACTCTAATTATTTCCTTTTATTTTCCAAGCCAAAAAACATTTAACATCATCATCTTATGTGACTTAAACAGAGATGTGACGACTACAAGTCAGGACAAAGACCCCTGGCTTTTGACTGATTCTGACTTCTATTTAAGAGTTAAATTATAGGGAAAAACCAAAATTGTTATGGTTATGAATAAAAAACAAAAAAAATAAGTGGATGAGTTGAAAAGTTCAACAACAAATTCAATTGATTAACAATTGTTCTAGTGGCAATTTCGTGGAGAAGAATGTTTTTGAGAGATTAAGCTGCCTGGGCGTTACCACGGTGATGATTGTTTCTTTCCTAATCACTTCACTTCGACTTGTCTATTTTCCTTCCAGACTACATTATTATTCGCTGTATGCTTCTTTTTTTAATCCTTCCCAGGAATATTTTCTCTTTCCATCAACAACGACATTTGAAATATTTACATTTATTTTAGTCTTCCTGACGTGAGTGGCTGTAATTTATAGATGTCATTTTGAAATGTAATTAGCATCATGTACTAGTAATTAGCACTGGCAGCACAGTTGCTACAAATAAAGTGCAGTTGCTGTTTGCATTCTTTGGAGAGCAGCGGCCCTCACCTTAAAGGTTCAGTATGTGACTTTTACAGAGACAGTTTATGAGACGGCTAATCTGTGAAAAGCCTCTCTGAAGAAATGCACCACTCCCGACCAAAGACAACCAATCAGAGAGGAGGAGGGTCTTAGCGCTGTCAATCAATCTCATGTATAGCTGCTAAATGTGTCAACAAATTGTTTATCAGCCATCATTGGTGGTCATACTAACTACACTGACCATTCATGATGGGCTATGCTAGGTGCAGAGAGCAGCCTCACATGTAGTGGTGAGTGACAGCGCTAAGTATTGCAAAATGTCACTAAAATAGTTTCCCCTACATCTGTACATTCCCTCTGACTTCATTTTTAAACACCTCCCTGATACTGAAAACTTTGCGTCATCATCCCTCAGTAAGAGTCTGGTCACTAATCAGATAAAAAATTGATTTCTCCGTTTACTTCTGCCAGTCACTGGTCAAAGTAAATCCATCTTAGAATTGACTTTTTACCAATAATTAATTTTGGAGGTGAATTTTAGTTTTTCACACAATAGAATTTATCAAATTATGATATTCACATGACCAAAAATCTACAGATTAAATTTTTTGCCCCCGAAAGTTAAAATTGTGATCATTTCTATAATTTGTATCATGTCCCTTTTGATTTCCATGCTGACATATGAGGCTACATTCATTAATATCAAAAAACCTTTGTAATGCTGCCACTTCTTCCACACATCTTTCATATCATGGGCCGTGTTATGATTTGATGTAAATTGAATAAAAATATATATTTCTGCTACCTTCTATAGTGCAAAATCTACACTATCCACATTTCTTTGTTAGAACTGCAGATGTCTAGGACAAATTAGAGCAAATCCAGCAATTTAAAAGACAGTAAAAAACAGAGGGAATAGGAGTCAGCTGTCATTCTTACCCTTTTCCTCTAAGATCAAGGAACCAGCTTGACAAACTATTCTACTCTTTTTTTCCCATTTGATCAAACAATAAAAACTAAGAAAGAAGGAAATGAAGTAACTTAAAAGGAATATGCTCAGCAGTGACAGTCACCAAAAGGACAGTGTTGTGATCATACTGAGAGCATATGGTTTTCTGCGGTTCCTGCAGAGAAAGTCCATATAACACGAGCCACAGTATATCTCAGCCTGCTGGGCTCATTTCTATTTTCAGTGCATCCTCACAGCAGGAGATAACCACAGTGACCCTCAGAAAGCGTGGCCGAGCCGTAACGGTCCCTGTCCTCGCTCGTATGCTGGTGGTGTTACAGTTAGCTGCCTATGTGTTCACACTGTTGCTTCAGAGGTAATAGGAGCTGAAGACTCCTTGTTGCCACTAGAACATGGAAACGCTTTAGGACATTCAAACAGGGGAATTGCTTGAATTTGAGATGTCTGGAAGGTCTTTTTATTCCTCCCCAAAAAATCACCAGAGGTTTACTTTCTTTAACTTTCAGTTGCTAATCTAAAGCTTTTCTGGTTAAATTTTTCAGTTTCTGCTTAAATAATATCAAAATGAGAGCAAGAAAATTAAAAACAACTCTGACTCACCTCTTTTTCCATAACCAACAAATATTGGCTGGAAAAATGCAAACAAGTCCAGATTGGCAATCACTAAATTCCTCATAGTTCAGTACTCAGTTCACATTTTTTCTCAATTATTGTTGAGAATTTAGCTATTTGTGTATCATCTAGTAGTGAAATGCGCTGTAGTGCATCAGTTGCACCATGGATTGCAAAATGTAGCTACTGGGAACACACAGCACACTACCTTCACAGACATTACAGATTTTAGACAGGGTTTTTGTACTGAGAGACTGGGTTCTGATATTTGTATGCTGAATATGCCTGATGACCGACCACAAACTGCAAGATAGTACATGACACCGCATCACTTCATTAGCTGTAAAAAAGCTAGCATTAGTAAGTTCCCACTACAGTGAAAGTGTGAAGCCTCGGTTAATACCAAAAGTACACTTAATTTATCTCAACAGCCAATCATAATCCATCCCAGGATCATATTAGAAAAAAAACAAAATAAAATGTTGGGTGCCTAGTAACAGCATAATTTCTGTGCTTGTCCAACACTAAGCCCTTACCAGGCTTTAAAGCTGCAGCATGCAACTTTTATAAAAAGATATGTGTTTCTTTTTCCTTTTTGTATTGTGTTTGCTAAAACTGTCACTATATTGAGACACATAATCTGTGAAAATAAAGAGTACCTCCAAAATTCCTTCCTGGACTATAGTTGCCGTCTGAAGTAATGCACCGCAAAACAAAAGCAACCAATCGGAGCCAGGAGGAGGGTCTTAGCGCTGTCAATCACAGTTGTGTGCTGCTCAATGTGTAAATGGTAGAAAATAACTTAACATCACTGAAAAACTGTTTATCCTCCATAATCTGCTGATAGCTAGCCTGAACTTTTATGACAAACTATACTGTCAGGAAGAAGTGGATTGCATTCCAGATAGCAAGCGAGAGATAATAAGCAGGGGGCACACAAACTGATTGACAGCGCTAAGACCCTCCTCCTGACTGGTTGTTTTCAGTTAGCACTGGGAGCCCTGAGAGAAGGTAGAGAGAGGAGCTGACTCATACAGATTACCTGACTCATACCACGCCGTCACGACATAGTGACAGTTTCAACTAATACATAAAAAAATTATATATATATATACATATATATATATATATATATGTATATATATATATTTTTTTTTTACAAAAGTTACATACTGTAGCTTGTAGTACTGTAGTTTTTTAACATTTTACCAAGTGTAGCAATGAAAGTGAGTGAGGTGAAGTTGACAAGCTACGAAAAACAGAAACACTTCCAAGGAACAGCGATGAGGCAAAAAGGATTACAAGGAAGCTGGCAGAAATTACCATTCCGAGTGACCAACCTATCCCCGCTGTGCAGAGCACAGGTTTGTGTTTCCTTTTGTTGTTGTGCTGGAGCAGTAGTATGTTCTCTTGACATAACGTAGCTGACACGGCTGTACCTGAGCTGAATAACAACAGCTCACCATCACCTGTGGACTGTATCACTGCTTGGCCTCATTCCACAATGGATGGATTTTTCAAACAAGCTTCTGAGGGGATGCTAAAGAGCAGGGAAATCAAAAACAGTGTTGTTTAAGTGATTGTAGGTGACAACGGGAGAAACATGAAACAGGTCATGAATAGCATGTTTCATGTTGGCACTGATTTTAGTACTGTTGAGCGAGGGGGTGTCATTTAAACCTGTATGCACGTAAATTTTACAAACAAAAAAAGTGTTGTTTTTTTACATATTTGTTAAAGCTTTCCCCATGTTGTGACAGTGTACTATCAGCCAGATAATTTGTGAAAATACCAATTTCCTCCACCTGCTCCCTGTGCTGCTATTGCCATCTGAAGACATGCACAGCTTCCAGTCAAAAACAATCAATCAGAGCCAGGAGGCAGGGCTTAGTGCTGTAAATCAACCTCATGAATACGCTGCTAAATGTGCAAATGGTGGAGAAGCAACTCACCATGACAGAAAGATTGTTTATCTGCCATCATTGGTGGCAGATAGGTCCTGCTGACTAGGAGAAACTGCATGACAGCAGAGAGGAAGGAGGTAAGAGGAGAGCCGCAGCACAGACATGATTGACAGAGTTAAGACCCTCCCCCTGGCTCTGATTGGTTATTTCTGGTTAGCCCTGGGAGCTCTGGAATAAGGTAGAGGAGCTTGACTGATTTTCCCACCAACACCCACCACCATCTATAATAACTCTTTACTTTACTTTCCCTTTATGGTGAAGAAAGTATTTTTAAATTTGAATTTGGTGTCTGTGTCTTAATATATTTCTCACACAAATTGACTTGGAGAAAACCCAGAGTTTGGAAGCAATAAAGTCCCTATAAATGATTCAGGAACGTGTAGATTTCTTCATCCAAAGTGAGTGTTTCTTCATCAGTGCAGACTGAGCATCTGCATAGAATAACATGGGCTTAGGTAGAGTTATTGGATCACTCCTGCAAAATGTGAGTGGCGGTTGCACTGATTTCACCTCAGTGGAGCAAAGAGTTAACATTCATTCCTACCACAAAACATTTCCTCGTGTTCAGAAGCCTGGAAGTGCTTAGACGGCTTTATTTACTTAAAGCTGTGCAGGGATAATAAATGACTTGGATTGCGTTGGTATTCACAATAAAGAGAAATTACGTTCGTAATTTTTAAACGATGTTATGTTGTAAGTAAACTTTATCCTTTATAAGCGACTGTTATAAGTTGTACCTTCAGTAAATAGGAATTAGGCAAAAGATAAAACTTTATTCTTCTCCAAATTTCTCCTGATTTGAATTGCTGTACAACTTCTTTGCAAACTCAGAAAGAGTTTTTTTTTTCCTCCATTTCTTGCCTCGGCTTCAAATACACTCAATCATTCATAACCTCATGTTTACTTTGGCTATTGCAGTCATATTACAAGATTTCTTTGAATAGATGCATAATTTTGAAAGCAGGGGTTCTTTTATTTGAATGATGTCACATGTTGATCTGAGCGGGGCGACTCGTCAGTCAAATACCACAGAACTGCTGTCAGAAACAAGCAGCTCATCATGTTATTAATATCAGTTTTAATCTCAATATTAGTACATTTGTTGTGGGAAGGTTTTGAAGGCTTGTTGGAGAACATTAGCAAATCAATCAATTTATCAGAACTGTTATTGTTATTTTCATGTTTTATAAAGGCGTAACTAAATGAGCAGTTAGCTCGGTGTGAGGCAAATATCAATCATATCCACGAGAAAGAACAATATGAGTTAGTAAATATGGTTTTCATTTCCAAGTTTTACTTTTTGCCTGTTTTTTTAGAAACCTGTAATGTTGTAGATCCAGAATAAAAAACTTAACTTGTTATAAGCATGAATTAGGTTTGACAATGTATTCATAGACAGTTATTGCTTGTTTCTGATTCGTTAACATTGTTAATAGAAACTTTGCATTCTTCAGAATCACTTTGGCTTACAGTCTATAAACAACTATTTCTCAAAGCCTTACAGATCCACAGTAAATGTCAGGATGTTTCCACATTGTTGTGGAAAAACACCGTATCTTTGAAAGTCAGTGCATTCATGTTGATAATCTAGAATTAGTGCAAGAGAGTCACATTTAAAGAAACACTTTTACAATCCTATTTGAGAATTTTCTTGTTGGCATGGCTACGTTTATGAAGACAACCTTTGCTACAATGGGATTTCGTTGCCTTCTGAATAACATGAAGACGAATTATCACAGTGTCTGGTCAAGCAAATGAGGAGATCAATCAGCTGTTCTGACTCGGAATAAATTAATGTTGGCAAAATGGAGCATTCATCATCAGCTTCAGAGCAGAAAGCCCTCTTTGTTCTGAGGGAAACATCCTGCTCCTCGCTGACATTTGACACCTCAAACAATCACAAAGAAAGATGTGCAGTAGGTAGTTCAGGTAAGAAGATATGTTTTTTTTTTTCATGACATTTACTCGGTGGAAAAAACGCTGAGCTCTACCCTCCCCTGCTGCCCAAACCCCTGTGAAAACTTGCAAGGTTCACCAAAACGCAGCGTTGTTTTATCACAGGCCCAGCCGCGCGCCTCGTTTCAGATTTACACCAGCGGTGACTAAAGGAAATGAGACATCAATCACTTAAGCTTCTTTTTACTGTGCCAGAGCACTGATCCATCACAAAGTGTTATAGTCGGATACAGGCCCGACTCCGCCGCACGAGTCTTAAGAAGAACACACACCCAGTCAGAGACAAACACAAGTCGCAAAGGGGCGAGGAGGGAAATATCAAAAGGTCAGCATGCAGGCTGGTGTCGCTGTAAAACAGGCCGGGGCTCAGCTCTCTGTCCCACACCGTTTGTCTGTGCGAAATCAAGGACAGCATGGCAAACCCGTAAACAAGTGTCAGTGTTTACGTTTGATCATGCATATTTTATTCGCCAGATGCGTCTCTCGCAATTCCTTTTTGCCCCTCAAAAATGATGATTCGCAGAGATTAAACAGGAAAATCCTTAAGCCTCTTAGCGAGAGCGCTTTTTATTACTCCAAATTATTAAAATACATGATTTTAAATAAATTATGTGGGAGGAGAAAAAGACTGCAATTTTTTGTTTTTTGCTCCAACCTTGTGTGCCGGATGTAAACTTAGAAAGTCCAGTTATCTGAACTCCCATTGATCGTGTTTTGTGTTGACGCAGGTTTTCTATCACACAATATTTGTGCCGTGCAACAGATACGACAGCATATTTCCATGGGGCATGGAGGTTACACCAAAAACATTTAACTTTTCTCTGCTTTAGCCTCCATTTCACACTGAAATTTGTGGAGAGAAAATGTTACAAGTCACAATTACACAACAGTGCCACATGATGGCCAGGGAGGGAAAAGCACATTTGGAGACATGAAACAAAAAGAAAAAACTGAGTTTTTCTTCTCACTTAAAAACCATTTTGATATATGTATATATATGAAAATCACAAGACCTACATCCAGCTTGTTTTTTTTCTTTCCGGATTGTGGAATTTCTAAGTGATTCTAAGTGATCCAATATTTTGTTGCATTAGTCCAGTGTATGAAACTGTGAAAGGACTAGTTATTTGGACAACAGGGTCTGTGCTATGCTAAACAGCATAACTACGTCTAAATATTTGCTTTCTATCTATAGGCTATATCTGGACTTTTCTTGCTGATTGAAGTTTGTGTGTCATTCTCATATTGTAAGTGCTAAAGGAAAGTTCAGGGTCTTGGGGACTCAAATAGAGTAAAGTTTTGCTTCAGGGGAGATGATCTGTAAGGAAGAGACACTGTTAGGTAGATAAGCTTGAAAATCAAATCAAAATCCTTTTAAAATCAACTTTTCTAACCTTTTTATTACCTGTAAACATCAATAAAGGGACGTCAACAAAGATGCAAATAAATAGTTACAGATTATTGACAGGAGAGCTTTATTTTAAAACGTCAGGTGGAAAGCAAAGAAAAACATGTCTGGTAACCCAGGCAATAGCAATTTGTTATATTGGTTTTAATCTGTCAAAATTGGAAAACTGTTAGTAAAAAGTTTTACTTAGTAGATTATGTGTTGTTGATTGTTTTTCTTAAGTCTCCCTATAACAATCAAAATATTAATAAGAGAATGTTATAGGTAGAAATATCATTTCAGATGCTGTTTATTATCGTTCCTCTAGAAGCTGTTAAATAATTTAATTTATATATATATTATTTTTGTCTGTAAAATCCACCGCTTTACTCCCAGAAGATTTTATGTAACAGATAAATACGAAGTGCCACGTAACCGCAGAGGGGATAATACAATAAATGGTTTTTGATATTTTTAAAATCAAATTCCTAAAAAGGATGCCGAAGGTTTCTGTTTGGCTGCCTTTTTCCTCGATTCCTCAATGTAAAATTAGATTACATGATTAGTACACGTCGCTCAAATATGTGCAATTTAAAACCAATTTTCTGTGAAGGCCTCAGAGGGTTGGTGGATGAATAAAACTTTGAAAAGTGCAGAATACATTTGTGTTCATTTTCCTGAACGCTGATGCACCAAAACAAAATAAAATTCACCTATTAAAAGTACAAAGTTATTTACTTTTGGTATAAATACATAAGTTTCTATTAAAATGTAACAATACATTGAAGACATGTTCATTCCTTTTGTGTAAAAGTTAGGTGGTTATTTTCATTTAAAACATAAAAACAAAAATAAAATGGAATTTGACATTTAAAAATAATACATAATATATACATAATTTGTTTAACAAAGCTTATTTGTTTCATGTAACTTTTGCGGCTCTAAGTAAATTTAGTTTTATTGGATCAAAGGCAAAAAATTGACCCTCAGGGTTGTAAAGGTTAGTGACCTCTGATCTAAATGAGGGAATGTCATCAGCCTGGGGTGAAGGTTCACCTGCCACTTGAAAAAAACATCCTAAGCCAATAAATTTATTTTCCAGTTTACATTTTACATAACTTTCTCTTGGTCTCTTACATAGAATCCCAATAAAATACTTTGTATAAACTTTATATGTTCATATAATACAAAATAGTTTGAGGGTTTAACCTGATAAATTGTGGAAATATTGAAGATGTATGTACACTTCTGCAAGATGCTGTGGGAGGGGGGAAAAAGATACTACTACTAGGGGAAAATGTACAGAAATACAAATTTACCTGGGGCTTTATTCTTGTAATATCAAATTACCAGTCAGGATAAGAATATCCAATTTGATCTTTATGTGTTTGTGGGCCTGTACCTGGATGTTTATTACCATGTTTATGCATCACACTGTGCCCAGGTAGAAAAAAAAGAAGAAGGTAAAAAATATATACACTCTATAAAGTGTCTCTATAAACATGGCACAATAAATCCCTGGCAGAAATATTAAGTGGAACCAATATTTTGCTAGAGTCACTAGAGATTTCTAGTAAAACTCACAAGTCATGATGACCTAAGCATTAAAACATGTATTTTACAAGAAGGAAATATTCCCACTTCCCTGCCATAAAGGCATCACTGCCCTGCAGCTAATGGTGACCAGCAGGGCAGACTTTTCACAGAAAGGCCAGCCACCCATACATTTAGAGGAAAGAATACACACAGAGGCTTCCAAAAGTATCCATATATTTTGAACTTTATCATGTTATAAAAAAACAAATTTCACTGTGTTTTATGTGATGACCAATAAAATCTATTGCAATAAAAAAAGGGTTCGAAATTGCAAAACAAATAAAAATCTGAAGTGTAAAAATAGCATTTGTTTTCAGCTCCAAAGAATTAATACTTTGTAACACAAGCTCTCGCTGCAAACCCCAGGGGGATTTGTCTTTCCAACGTCTAATTTTTTTGGCTTTTGTTCTATTGTAGTCTTTGTCCTCCAATATATGATTTAAATTTATATATTTTTTAAGCTCTGTATTTAGATATATCCATTCTCCCATAACTGTGACCCGTTTCACAGCATGATGCCGTCGCCTCCATGTTTCACTGTGTTGACGTTGTTTACTGGGTAATTTGCAACGTCCATTGTTCTCCACATGAAGTGTGTTGCATGTGATACGAAACGTTTAGCTGACCAGAGCTCCTTCTGTCACAGTCCCTGATCTCCCTACATGGATTGTAACCAACCTTAGGCTGAACGCTCATCATTCATTTCAAATAATCACTTTGTTGGTGTCGCTTTTCAACAAAGACCAGGTTTATGGTCAAAGGCAGACCTGTCAACTTTCCCAACCAAGATGTTGATCACCAGCTCCATTAAGAATTACAGTTAATATTTTCCTTGTACACATCAGCTACTTGGACAGGCCATGTAATACATTTGCAGATTCATCCTCTTCCTGTTTTTGGATGATGAATTGAACACAGTTTGGTAAGAAGTTCAAAGCTTGGTAAAGTATTTTCTAATCTAACCCTGCTACCCTGCAGGTAGCTTGTAATCGGTGACTTTTGATTTTATTCAGGTATTCAGAAACATTTTGACAACTATGTATATATTTCTGTTCCACTTTTAAACTGAGCATTGCTTTGAGTGGATTTATTTTTCTGTATTTATTTATTTGTGCGTTTGCTTATTTAATTCATTTATGGTTTAAAATGAACATGTCACATGCTGATGTAAACAAAATTTTCAATTTGAAACAAATAGTTGGAGGGGAAAGATTTGCTATACCATAAGCAAACATCAATCATCCATAAACCATAAAGATACATCTTTAAACACAAAACAGGCAATGTTTACATATTAACAAGGGGAAAAAACGATATATTATCCTTGTAAACATACAACGCTTCACAGTATCCACATACATTGTTATGCCTTAATATGATATATATGTACATATATTTTTTTATCTTAAGAGTTAAAATTGATCTACTCTTTTAGACATATTGTTCCTCAGATTTGCTCACATTACATCAAATTAAATACATTAAAATTTGCAATAATAGGTTAAATGTGTTTGTGACACAACTAAAAGTTTGTGTCACAAACAAACCTCTACATCAGTGATCTCAAACTCCAGTCCTCAACAAACGGGGTCCTGCCACCTGTAGAAGTTTCATGTTTTCAATCGGCTCATTAGTTGGGCTCTGTGGAGCTCGACGGGACGCTACTGAGGCGGTTTAGCCATTTCATTCAGGCGTGTAGGACAAGGGACACATCTAAAAGTTGCGGGACGTCGGTTTACGAGGACCAGGAGTTAGACACCGCTTCTATACATGTTGCAACGTTTGGCATTTTGAGCTTCCCATGTATGAAGGGAGTGGGAATGCAAAAAAGAACTGTCGAAGAAACCATGCAGAAGGACAAATGTCACTTGACGCGAGCGGATTGTGAGAAGCATCTTGTGCAAACGAAACGTGGACCATGTATAAATGCGAACAGCGATACGTTTCCCCAACTCCACCGAGAGCCATAATGCACTTTAAAACATGACACTAAAACTTTGATGAAGCCCTAAGATGACACTGCGTTGTGACACACTTATGAAAGAATTATGCAAAATGCGAACTGTATGTTTTTTTTTAAGTAAAACTTGATCATTTATTGATCAAAGAAAAGACGCAAAATAGTTTATTCTCCAGCACAGAGTATTCCTCCAATTAACCTTACAGCGTCAGCGTAATGCCTCTGATCCGAATGGCAGGAACCACCAGACAACACCAGAACAAACAGAACCGCATGAAAGACCCACCTAAACCTACGTCTGATTCTCATCTCTCCTCACAGTTGTGCAAAGGAATCCATGAGGCCCTCTGGTTGTTTACAACAAGCTATGGTTCCAGCATCTCTTGAAAGTGAAAAGTTCACAATTTTGAATTTGGTTTTGAGCTTGTATTGAGATTGTATTTTTGTTGCTGTTGACTAAGGGCCTATTGAAGAAGGTAAGGGAGAGAAAAAGTCATGCCGCTCCTCCCTCCCTACCTACTTCTGTCAGTTAGATGAGGTCATCAAACACCAACCTGCTTTGTTTATTAATGATGTAACATCCAGGGTTCTTTGGACACCCCGTCCCTGGGGGCTTCTTGGCAGGCAGTGGAGGAAGACTCCAAGTTGATTTAAGCGAGATAACACCCTCAACACAACAGTGACAAAAGCTGGACGGGCAGAGCGGGAGGAGATAAGCGAGGAAGTGTCGACAGTGGCGGAGAGGAGAGGAGGCAGGAGGAGGCGCTGGATGATACGCTGCGCCTTTAAAGCACCAAGCCCCTCCCACACAGAGCTGAGCCGAGGAGCCGAGTGGTGCTGGCAGGAGCCTGAGCTCCACGATAAACTCTGGCATCAGCTCCTCTTCATCCAGCAGTCAGCGAGGACACAGTGAGGGTGCAGGGGCAAGAGAGACAGGGACAGAGAAAGAGTGACAGAGACGGAGGGAGCAGGAGAGAGAGAGGGAGGGAGAGGGAGAGAGAGGGAGAGAGAGGGGGAGACAGACACACAGTAACAGGCCAAACACACTGAGAGGGAGAGGATGTCACAAGAATAACACGCTGCTTTCTCCCCCCCCCCCCACTTCCTCAACGTGCAGCCTCCAGATGCGGGTGAACGCTGACTGGGATGACGGGTGGCAGCGCTTTTACGGCAGCGCGATTGTCTGAGTGACGGCAGCGGTCGCATCACAATCCGAAGTAGGAGTTCTCCTCGCCTCCCCGGCTCTTAGTCATCTTTTGCCTCCTCTCTCTCTCTCTCCTTTTTTTCCAGAGTGCTATCAGGGCCATTCATCGTTCCCATCTCATGCCCCCTGCCTCCACCTCCTCCTCCTCCTCCTCCACAGCTCCATCCTCCACTTGTACTCCTCCTCTGATGAGCCACAACCTCAGAGTGAAATAACCCTGCTGATAGAAGCTTCTCTCTCTGTCAAGACAGTAAGTAGTGGGAGGAAGGGGGGAGAGGTAGGAACTCTGCTTGTGTGTGTGTGTGTGTGTGTGTGAGAGAGAGAGAGAGAGAGAGAGAGCAAGGGAGTGAGAGAGTGTGTGTGAGTACCAGAGAGAATGTGTGGGTTTTGTGTGAGAGACAGTGAGAGGAAGAGAGAACAGCAAGACGGTGAGAAGTGTGACTGTGTGCGACAGAAGGACCTCAGAAGAACCGGCTGCTTTGTGCGCAGTTTAAGTAACCGTGCTGTGCCTGGACAGTGGGCTCTAGGCATAGCAACAGCATAGTGATGTACAGGGAAGGTGAGTAGGTGTGTGTCCTGGGTGTGTGTGTTTGCGTGCGCGTGTGTGTGGAGGTGATGCAAGAGATGTATTTTTGAAAGCTGCCAGGCATCCTTCCCGCCGCCGTGTCCGTCCTCAGGTCTCTCACCGTTTTTCGTGCCATCGGGACATGAGGGTAGGCAGGTGAGACGTGTCAGAGTGAGTGACGGATTTCCTCTCTGTCTGTCTGTTTGTCTGTCTGTCCGTCCAGGTGCCATGTGCAGTTGGCCAGCGCAACCCATGGCCGTGGCAGCACCCTGCGTTTGGCGAGAGTCTCTCCCCCCCGTTTGTGCGTTGGGGCTCCATCGGGAAGCTTTCATGGGATTCATCCTGTGCTGCCGGATGGCACAGAGATCCCTTCCCCTCTGAAGAGACTCCGTGGAGAAAACTAACTACATGGATAAGAAGTAAAATAATTATCCAATCACAGCACAAGCAGGCAGACTGGGTTCCCTTAGCAACAACTGAAGGAGACAAGAGAATCCTTTTTTTTTTCTCTTTCTCTCTTTCTGCTCCCTTGGTTTTTGGGCACACCCCTGTGGACCGCCGTGGGTCAGTGTTTTGGAAGAAGAGTTGGAGAGTGATGTTGCATAAGACGATGTGCCACCCGGATTCCAGGGGATGGTACTCATTTGCTTTCTGGCCCCCCCGTTCATATGTCTCACTGGGACCATGATCGTTTGTAATCCCTCCACAAATTGTCATCACAAGTCACGTTCTGCCGGCTTAAAAATCAATTCATTCTGATCCCACATCACCTGGAATGAGCTCTGCATTTAGGAAGGGAGGCTGGAGAGATTGGATGCTGCTTGGAAAAAACCCACAGTCCTTCACCTATGATCTTTAATGGACAAAAAAAAAAGGTTCGACCACTATCTATGAAGATAATGGATGCAAGACAAAGTTCATTTTGATTTCTAATGAGAATCGTATTTATTTTTTTCCTGGGGGCAAGAGGAATATTCCCCTTTTTCCAAAAATAATCCATCGTTTATCTCTTTATAGACAGCATCCCTCACTGGTGGACTATATTTAGAAGCCAAATCTTGTCCCCTCTGGCTACCTGGGAGAGTAGAAGAAAAAAAGATCATTGTGAAAACTGAGCCACTGCTGGGATTTTCTATTTTTTTTTTCTATCAAGGCTACCATGTACGAAACCTGCCGTTGAAAAGGATTGAAGTTGAACCTCTTCGCTGCTTTTACTTTTCTATGTTGGTCTGCGGTGATGTCACCAGGTGAACGGGATTGTGCAGGAAAGGAAAAGTTGTCTCCCCTTGTAGACGGGTGTTTTCAAAAATAGCACCTCCCAGGGAACAATTTCAAATATACACACTTGACACATGAGATGAGTTGGCTCAACGTGGTTATGTAAGAGTTCCACACCAGCTTCAGCCCATGTGTTTTTCCCCCCTCTCTTTCCTTTTTCAATGGATTTACTCCTTTCAACTTTTCCCATGCTGACTTTCTCTTCATCTGGGGAAGTGTCTGCCAGAAGGCATGGATTTCAGAGTGTGACCCTGTGCCAAGTGTGCAGGCGAGGCAAGGCGTTTCGGCTGCCCAGGTGCTTTTAAGATGTTGAGGTCTCCCTGCGTGGCCGGGGCCCCTGTTCGGATCAGTAGCACTGAGGCTCCTCGTAGCCAAAGACATGGACCCCGACTCGGCTCCCCCACGCCCTCAGCCTGTTGGCCACTGGCCCCACGTTGCTTTGTAAAGGATGTCCCTCAGCAGAGCTCCGGCCCGGGACACCTCTGAGACCCCCAGCCCGAGAGAACGCATCCGCAGCCACATGAAGATGGTGATCAACCAGCTGGAAGGCATTCTCAAGGAGCTCAAGGATGTGGCCAAGGAACTCCGGGAGGTGAGGCTCGAGAAATCAGCTTACAAGTGTCAAAGCGTTTTGGAAGGGATTTAGAGGGGACCGGGGAAAGAAAAGACACCGGCAGTAGACAGGGGGAAAAAATGGGTTCTAGGTGGGCTGGGTCTAATTGGGTATAACATTCCTTTGCAGCGTAGAGATTTTGATTAGGATGTGAAAAGTGATGAGATCTCACTTTTTTTTTTGATTCACCACAAAGCTGACATGCTTTCACAGTCAGCAAACAGTTGCTTATCTGCTACTTACAAACGTCTCGTGTGTTCAGTGGCGTCTTGTACAAAGGTGCAGCTGGAAAGCAATAAAGCCAAGGCTGAAAAGGAATAAAGACGCAGGCTTAGAGAAGCTACAGGACTTGGCGCCGCAATAGTTATATAACCATTTTGTTAAGGATCATCTGGATCCTTACTGTATTTTTGCCATGGTAACGCTGGTGTGTGTGCTTGTTTATGTGTGCGATTTAGCATTTCTCACCTTGTACAGATCCATTTTTTCAAGAAATACTACATTGTCATGACCCACTGCTCCTTTTGGTGCCCAAGGCCTAAGTCCCAAAAAAGGAATTGCTGTTTATGGGTTTGGCTTAAATCTAAGGTAGGTGTAGGTTAGGGTTAGCGGTAGCCATGTTCTGGGAAAGGTTATGCTTAGGTTAATGGCAAGGCTATAGAAGTGACTAAATAGTGAATTGAAGTTATTGCAAAGTCCTAGTAAAGCTGGAAAAGCAGGTGTGTAGGTTAGGATTAGGTTTAGGCATAACCCTAATCCTAGGGTTTAGGGCAAGGCAATAGAAAGGAATAAACAATGAATGGAAGTTAGTGCAAAGTCTTTGTGAAGATGGAAAGACAGGACACATGTGTGATGTGTTCACAAGCAGAATGTCTGGGAAAAGATGATCAAAGACATCCTTTTATGGGAATATTACATGTACAACTACTGTAGTTGGACTGAGGACTTGTGTCAGAGCGCTGATAGAGTCCGTCCTTCGATGGGGGACTACAAAATCTCATCAGGATCTCTCCCCCCTGCAGGGTCCTCAAAGCAGTGAGCCCTTCTTCCCCAGAAAAAGATGGAGACAGATAGAAAGACAAAGAAGCCCTAGCAAACAGTTACACCTAACCCACATCCTCCCTGCACATCACACGATTAGCCTCCCATCTGCCTTCTAATCAGGCATAAACAGAGGAGGAAATTCTGTTGGTGTGCATGTTGTGTGTGTGTGGAAATGTGCTGAAGAAGTCAAATGGAGGATGTTGGAGCACGTAATGACCTGAAGGAAAGGACGCAGGGGGTCTGAAAGCTGTCATAACTCACTCCATCACTATATGAGAACCAGCCCTCCCCACGCCTTCCTTCACCCCCGACTCCCAGCTCTGTCCCACTCACTGCGCTCTGCTTGAGCAGTCGGGAGGTGCAAGGGCGCAGCTCGCAGTGTGTACCTTCTCTCTGGCGAGCAAGAGAAGCCGGCCCACGTGCGGGAGTGATTGATGATTATGGGACAACTGCAAGTGGAATAATGCTGGCTGGAGCTATTTATAAACAAAAACACAGCCTGTGCCTCTGCCAGCACCAACGCATATCACCATTCTTATTCCAGACCCCATTAGAGAGGGCTGCACAAAGTGGCTCAAATGTCATTTTTTATTGGAAGAGCACAATCCCACATATTGAAATGGCGACAAAATCACTTTAGCTACAGCGGCAGCCATAATACCCATATCAATATCATGCAATTAACTGACCTAGGAGACGGCCGCCGGTTTCAAAAGGAAGACGAAGAAACGGGATCAGTGTTGTGCTATCAGATACACGGGTCGCTTACTGTTCCATAAAACATCTCATTCTTGGCCACATGAAAGGAAGGCAATAACAGATAACAACTGTCACATAAATAAATGATGAACCACCATGCGAAAGAGATAACTTAGCGAGGGAGCAGTAATGTCTGATTATCACCCACAAGGTCCTTGGGGACTCTAGGGTGCTCCAAGGAGTTAAAGCAAACACTCCAAAGCACAAGCTGTGCAGAAGCCAACAAAGGTGTCACTAAATTTGCTTCACGCTGCAACATGGCTTTTGTGCCAAATAATTAATCTAAAAAAAAGTTTTTTCAAGTAACAACATGACACTTTTTTTTTATTGTGACACTGCAACACAATCTGGCTTCATGCAATGTTCTGGTCTCATTTATTTCCTCAAAGGGATAAAGCAGATTGAAGTTTCTGTTTAGTCTATCCTTTTAAAAGTCAAGTGGATTAAAGAGTCTTAATAAAGTATTACCTTTCTGATCAACATGGATCCTACTCATCAGCTCTTAAAGATGTGTCTGTCAGGTTTTAAGCAAATGGAAATAACACAGTCAGGAAATTTATGTTTTAGAGAAAGTATTCACACCCTTTAAGGTGTTTTTTCAGATTACAATCACAGATTTTAAAGTGTTTATCTAGATCTCATGTGATACACAGACAGTAGTGAATTAAAATGGAATTTTATTGAATTCAAAATCTGCATGCAAAGTCAGTCCTACATGCCTAGATGTGACGTGTCACTAACAGTTTTGCATAGCTACAGGCTGGAAGCTGCATTTCTCTTTGGATCAAAGCCCATCAGTCAGACTAGCCAGAAAGTGTCTTGTTTTGTTGTTTTGCAAGTCTCTGTCCTGAGTCCTTCAGACTCACTGGCTTTTCCTCCAGGATTGCCCGTTGATTTCGCCATCAACTTTGATCAACTTGCCCTTTTTTTGCTGGAGAAAATTATGATGCTGCCACCATCATGTTGCACTGTGTGGCAGTGGTGTGTCTGGGTCTTGTCTGTCTGCAGAGGTTTTACGAAACTGGACATGTGGCTTTTTATGGCTTTCCTGCAGCATTGGTTTTCTCCTTGGTAGTCTGCTTCACAGACCAAAATTGCATCAGGGTGTTCACAACAAATAGCTGTCCTGTCAACAGATTTTTCTTGCTAGCTCCTCCATAGTTGCTTGTGTTTCTGATTCATGTCCACAGAGTGAGGAAATGTTTTAAAACTTGGCCGTGCTTTTAACCTTTCCACAACTTTATGCTTGATCCTGTTATCCATGATGGGCCACATGATGCTGTTTGTGTCACCATTGCTCCCTTCCAGTCTTTTTAGGCCTTCAGAGTAAAATTGGATTCAGATGAGATACGATTACACAAAGAGGTTTGTTGCATTAACTTCTCAGGTTATGTATGAAGGCAAATTATCACATCAGATTTTGCTAAGAAATACCACAGCAAAGAGGCTAAAAACATGTACATGTACGTTGTGGTTTGTGTGTGTGCGTGTGTGCGTGTGTGTGTGTTCTTAACCACAAGAAAACCAAACCATATAAATAAAAAATTGTGGTTTTAGCTTAAAAATAAATGTTAAAAAACATTCAAAATATGTTAATTTAGCAAGGCAAATTAAATAATGTGAACTTGAAAAGGATTTAAACTGATTTGTAATATTTTAATAAAGTATTAATAAATGAAAATTGATAATAATAATAATATGGATAGAACTGATTTATTTCCTTTTTAATTTTTTTTTAATTTACTTTATTTAACCAGGTAAACCCCATTGAGATCTAAATCTCTTTTTTTTCAAGGGGGACCTGGGCAGAGGTCTGCAGTACACAACATACACACACTCACACCTAGGGGCAATTTGGAGAGGCCAATTAACCTAACAGTCATGTTTTTGGACTGTGGGAGGAAACCGGAG